>JAJJMC010017418.1:206783-267056 GCA_023531435.1 Papaver californicum
GGGCTTTGCCCATATCTTCCTCAATTTTGATCAGAATGACTTCATTCTTTCACCATTGGCTTTGTAATTCAATTACCTACACTGTGGTATGTGAAAGGCCTATTTTAAGCAGAGTTTCACTGGTTCCTCGGTGATTCTAGCTCTTAAGCTCCATTCTGCGGGTTTCTGAACTGTAACCTGAAAAACTAACAAAACTACAAAAGTAATCAAAATACCTAGTAATTCACTCAAATATAGCAAATAAGGTTCAGGAAAAACTACTTTATATGTGTGAATTATGCACCTATCAGCATCCCATAAATCAAAAGCATAAAAGTTGTCTTTTGCATTATAGAAATCATACAGTGCATCTTCTAAGCAGTTCAGAATATGATTTTTTGCCATATAGTTTTGTCTAACCCAACCCAATTTTTTTTATCATCTCCACTGAAAAGTAAAATTACTTAACACGGTAAGAATGTCAATTGTTCCATTTAAATTTGAATATACAATTCTCTATTCCGAGGAGATAAGCACACAACTAAAAAAATATAAGTTATCAGAGATTAAAACTAAATTTGTCATTCAACTTAAGATGATAAAACTTCTGACCAACTAGGATTCAAAATAATTGGTTGATACTTTCATTCGTCATATGTAATATTAAATTATCAAGATATTATAAGTGATCATCTTATCAAAGTATTTATTGCGAACACATAGTTATCAAGTTACTTAAGTCTCTCTTCACATTAGGCTATCACTATCATAAGTAAGTAACAAAACTTGGTAATAAAAACCCTAACCAATTTTTGTGTACATACATATCTATTCAAGCACATTTGATCGCTTAACCTTCTTGTTGCACTAGTTACTAAAAGATACTTTATACCTCACTATCCATATCACTATGGTATACTAGTGTATTATGATTCTCATATTTTCAACGAAAGATAACATATTTGAAATGATTTAGAAATTACCATAGAAATTGTTAATACACAATTATTAACCAATCATGTGATTCACGCCAATTGATACTACACAAAGCACATATAATCAAAGGGATTTATAACACAATGGATAACCCATACACAACTGATTTAACATCTTATTCATTAGTAATGTGATACTAATCTAACACATATAAGAGATTATCACTTTAAGTCACAAAAATCAATTTGTTACTTGCTCTAAGTTGTTTATGATAAATATTTCAACTAAATTGAAATCTCAAGTCTATCTTGGATAAAAGCACTCACTAGTACCGGTTTTTCATGTTATATCCAAGGTGAAAAGTACCACCGTAAATGGTTGCAAGATTTCATACTAATCTAGAGCTTAGATACAGTTATTGATATTCTGGACAAAGATACATAACGTTTTTACAAAATCCATATCTCACAAACCACAATTCTGAATCGGAAAATAAAAAATGAGTTTTGAATATAACATCTAGATTTACAAACTTCGTTCGAATCGCAATTTCAAAAAACACATGGTTACCGCAGAAAAACTAATTTAGTCAACAATATTTTTCTGTCCGTCAGAATTTTTCAGGAACGTTTCTCAGTTTAGTATAATACCTTTACAACTCCAAAGATTCTGAAATTTGGTGTGGGTAACTATCAGGATGTCTAATATATTCGCTTAAAAGGATTTGTCGAAATTCCTTCTAAGTTAAGATATATACTCGAAACTCTACAGCTGACCAAAAAACTCAATTTTGTTTTTCACTTCACAATTAATATCCTTAGTTTTCCAACATAATATCATTGTCAGTGATTTACAAATCGATCATTCATTTATGATTATTACTATATAAATAATGTCTTAAGATTGTTGGGCGAAACGGATAAGCTCCCCAGATCTTCGCAACAACAAAATGGCAAAACTTTGGAAAACAGAGTGAGTCACGTGTTCAACACGCTGTCCTTAAGACATTAGCGCCCGGCTACACTCAAGAGTGATGCTATAGCCTCCACAGGGCGGATGCCTCCAGGATAAAACACCCTACTACACCTACTACTAGCACTCGTAGTATATGCTCAACTTGAGCTTGGCAACTACGAAATAACCCTCAAGAAAAATCGCGAAAGCTTAAGAAAAACAATAGAAAAATATTTTTCTTTTGGTCTCTCCAAAAATATGGAGCGATCCTTTTTCCTTGGGTTAATTCTATAGGTTCAGAAAAGAGCTTGTTATATATTAACCTAGTACTACTTAAGAAGAGTGATCTCCCCGATGTGGGACTAATAATTTTATATAGTCTCTTAAAACAGCTTAAGATTGGAAACTCTCCAATGTGGGACTAATGATTTTTTCTTTTATAAAAGAAAACAAGAATCTATTTTTATTTTATATATATTGTTTTCCAACAACCTCAATATTAGATACATTAGATAGAGGAAGTGATTAACCACATTTGCTACCGTCAAAATTACATTTACCAGAACGCGATTTATATCCATAATCTTATCAAACTGAAACAAAAGCCTTTTATCCACTTTATCCATTAATACCCCAGCGAAAAGGATATGCTACTATTGGTCTTTCAATCAAATTTTGATTAGCTAATTCTACTTTATATGGTTTCCACATACGAGAATCACTGGAAATAGTTTTACAGAACTATAATTAAACAGATGAACTCATATTTGGACATGAGAAGAATATAATGCTCTTCCAACAAACATAAAAAGAAACCTTTAGAGTTTCAGATTTTTTGTAAAGATATTTTTGGTAAAAGTAATTGATCATGGTTGATGTCTTTCACATTCGCAGGCCCAATACATAAGTTAGCCCATGTATTGTTTGTCCACCCCATTCAACCCTCTTGTTTATCTAACTATCCACATGAGAATAGTTATACAGTGGACATCCTTCTAGAATACCAAATGTGGGACTAAACTAAAGAGATTCATTCACATCAAACCACACTAAGACCAAAACATTTTGTTTAAAACTTATTTTCTCCAACACTCATGTGTAGTGCTCAGAGCAGGTCAGTATAGTCCCATACATTTGCTTTTAGTTCAGTTTTTATTGGTCCGCGGCCTGTTGGTATAGCATTTTCTACTAGAGAGTCATCTGCAGCTTAGTTAAAAAACACTTCATCGTGTCAAAATCTAACCTTTACTTTGCCAATCATTATAGGTCATCCACGGACGATACTAATGACAAAACTTCTTATGGAGCTTTTGTTAACATCGAACCTCACCATGATAAGCTAAATATCAGGAGCTTAGTATGTTGTTGATGCAATCTTAATTACCATCTTTTGTATGTTTAAATGTTTTAATGAACTCCATTTTGGTATTCATTATCAGATTGATCACTCTTTTATCGAGAGCTATGGTGTTGATGGAAAAGCTGTTATTACTGCTAGAGTATATTTAACATTGGCCATTGACACTAGAGCTCGTCTTTATGTATTTAACAAAGGAACTGAAGATGTGAAGATGTTTAGTCTTAAGGTATGGAGTATGAAGAAAGCTCATATAAGATAATTGGAAGATTCAAAAACTTCAAACACCTAAGTCGCAAGGCAATAGTTGAGTATTTGGGTGCGTGAGCCGATGTTTTTCAAGACGAGGCCCCTCATAAATGAGTGTTTCGGTGCTCGAGTCTGAGATTTTTCGAGACGAGGCTCCTTTTATAGATATTGATTAATCTCCAATGTTTTATTCGATTAGTACATGTAATATTAGTGTTAAATAAGAAATGATGGCCTAAAGAACTTGAGGGGTCCAATTGTAGTTGCATCTGCTACATGTATCCCACCCTTAGCTCTGGCCTTACTGCTTGTACAACATCTTAAGCTCCCCATTTGGGGATCTTTTTTTCTTTACTTCGAATAACCCAACTACCTTCTAATTCAGAACCAGATCAACAACATCGAATGATAACTAGATCCAGAACTGGAATCACCAAACCAAAATTTCTGCCTGACTATGTCACTCATTACACCACCCCATATGCAATGCATACCACTATTTTTAATTCACTCCCATCTGAACCTAAGTCATACAAAACAGCAATTCAAAATGATAACTGGGTTAAAGCAATGGACAATGAATATAAAGCTCTACAACAGAATGGCACTTGGGTTCAGGTACCTTTAGAACCAAATATGCATGTCATTGGTTGTAAATGGGTATATCGATTAAAACTGCAAGCAGATGGTAGTATTGACAAATATAAGGCACGACTAGTCGCAAAGGGGTATCTTCAGCAAGATGGGATAGATTATGATGAGGATTTTAGTCCTGTTGTGAAGAAAACGACAATAAGAGTAGTACTGGCTATTGCCCAGACGCATCATTGGATCATTAAACAACTTGATGTGTCAAATGCCTTTCTTCATGGTGATTTGCAGGAGACTGTCTACATGGACCAGCCACAAGGCTACGTCAATCCAGCAAACCCAACAGCTGTATGCTTACTCAAGAAAGCCCTATATGGCCTGAAACAAGCTCCTCGTGCTTGGTACGAGAAATTTAGTGGCTTTCTATGTTCAAACGGGTTTATAAAAGCAGCTATGGATCACTCTCTTTTCATTCATACTTCTAATCATACAACAGCTGTTATACTTCTATATGTCGATGACATCATTCTTGCAGGTAACTCTGAAACATTTATCACAGCTTTGTTAACAAAATTGAACACTGTTTTTGCTATGAAAGATCTAGGAAAATTACACTATTTTCTAGGAATGGAAGTTGACCTCATCTCCAAACCTGGAATTATTCTTCTCACTCAAATGAAATACACAGTGGATCTTCTAAATCGATCTAAAAGGATTGACTGCAAACCCATTCTAACTCCAGTAACAACTGACAAGAGAGTTTCCAGTACTGCTGGAACACTCCTTTCCGATGCTCTATTTTATCGAAGCCTGGTTGGTGCCCTCCAATATCTGACCCTAACCAGGCCAGATATTACTTTTGCTGTAAATTACATCTCTCAATTTATGCAATCACCAACTGACATTCACCTACAACTTGTCAAAAGAATACTGAGATATTTAAAAGGGACCATTGGATCGGGAATAACAATTACTTCTGGAGATATGACTAGTATCAGTGGTTATTCTGACTCTGATTGGGCAGGCTGTCCGGACACACGAAGATCAACATCATGATATTGTGTTTTCCTTGGTTCATGTCTTATTAGTTGGTCTTCAAAGAAGCAACCTACAGTTGCCAAATCTTCAACAGAGGCTGAATACAAAGTTGTGAGTCTTTTATCATCAGAGATTCAACGACTATCTCAACTTCTAATTGAACTACAAACAAAAACAAAACAACCTGCTGTTCTCTACTGTGACAACTTAGGAGCTGAATTTCTAGTGTCAAATGCAAGTTTTCACGCACGAACAAAATACATAGAAGTTGATTATCATTCAGTCCGTGAACTCCTCGCTATAGGAGTAATTCAGGTTGAATTCCTCCCTTCCGAAGATCAACTTGCTGACATCTTAACAAAGGGCCTTTCCACTGCTCGATTCACTACAATAAGAAACAAACTGATGCTCTCAAACATAATAGCATCTGTTTGAGGGGGGTAATAGGAGTGTTATTAGGTGTAATAAATATCTTTTGTTTTAAGTGTAAACTTGATGTAAGTTTACTACTGTTTTCTTTATCTTTGTAACCCTATATATATAGGGAACACAACAGTCACTATCAGTATCTAGAACTTTCTTAAGTGAAATCCTAGTTCATTTTATTAACAATTTTATTGTATTTTTACTCTTTTGGTTGTAGGCAGGTTGTCTGGAAAATCGTAAATACTGAGCAATAAAAAATAATAATCAGTTTTATTACTAGCATTATTATTACATTTGGAGATGCATAATAGCAAAACCAAAATTGTCCTAAGCAATAAAAATTCTTCTGCAGTACCAATGGCAGTACGATATGGTTGAGCATTGAAGGATATCTTTAACAGTTGCAGTGGCAGTAATGAATATTGCCCTCAAGCTTGCAATGCCCATTATTTCCACTCTTGAAGCAGCTACTACTGCACATACTGTGGCACCTCGCGTTGTCAGCTGTGCTACCCGTGAGGCAGCTACCGATGCGGTGTTTGGTACAACAGCCAAAATTTTGAGCGTCTGCTACCATCACGCTGCTAATATCTGCATGCACATATATTAGAAATTTTTTAATATTATAGTATTGCCAAGAGATGTATGTTAATCAGTAAATCAGAAATATGAATAATAATAATTAGAAAAATGATATACGTTCAGCACATAATTTTATCGGAACAACTATTATATACGTACTAACCAGAGCAGAGAACGATGAAGATGACAAAGAATGCAATAGTTGTTACTTTTCCAGAAGCCATCTTGATGATATTGTGATTAGTAAAATTCTACTATAAAATGATACTTCTTAATATTAGTGTGATGGTCGTAATGTTGAAGCTCCCTATTTATATAGTTTGGTTTAAGAATATATGAAGATCAATCAAATTTATTATTTTGGTCAACTAAAAAACGGAATATTACCACATTTATATTTACAGAGGAAGAAAATCCCGGTTTTTGGTCAACTAAAAAACGTAAATATTAAGAGATATTTGAATATTTTTTGCTAGAAATATTACTAATTTGAACGGAAATTAATGAGGATTATTTTTATTAATTATGGTCTATAATTTCTGTCTTTCAATCAATTAGGCGCTGAAAGAGCAATTTGACATTCAAATTTATATGTAAAAAAATAAATGTTTACCACCAATCCTGTGAACATTTCATTTTACCTCTAAGGTCCCATACTAAAAATAAAAATGAAAACTAGTTGGTCAATAATGAAAAAGAATATACATTATAGCGGTCGTACTAATTTATATTTATATAAAAAAATATTAAAAAAATATAATAAAAATATTTAAAATTTTATATATTCAGCAAGCTTATTCATAAAATATATATCGATAAAATAGGTAACATAACATGTATACAGTAAGAAAATTTAGTTTTCTGACATTATGAATCATGATCGTTTTTGTATCCAAGACTCAAGAGGTCAAATGTTTGAGGCTTGTAAGGATGATCGGATCTACATAGTTTGTAGTGGGGGCTGTTGCCCCTCTATGATTATAAATTGTGGAATACTGAAACTGCTTTCATACTTTTATGGGCCAGATTATGAAAAGCCCATCATGACCTTATTTAGGAATGATTTTTTTTGGACCTTTAGAATTTGAGGGGATCATCCTTCTATTTACTAAGGTTATTAGAAAATAATTAGGTAATATTAAACTAAGGCGCTGTTTTGTATTTTTTTTTATTTAAGCGTAAATAACTTAGATAACGATGGAAAACTAATAACTCATAAAAAAATTTAAGAACTTTCAATATATTTATAACAATAAAAACTAAATTATGATTCCAACTAATAAACTCAACAAATAAGAACCTAAGAAAACGAAAGCATTTTGCAACTACATTTACGGATATATATAGTATTTTATATTTTATATATAAAAAATATCACATGAATCATAAATTTTTATATTTTCAATATAAAAAAAATATAAAAAAATACCACATGAATCACATGAGAAACTAGAAAAATTTGTGAGACTTATGATGTTGAAGATCAATGTTTCTTATGTTATATCCATATAAGATGTTTATTGTTAATACTACGAAAAAACTAAAACCAATATTGGTAGTAGAATCAAAAAAACTTAATAAATATATTGAGTTAGAAGGATTCAGCAGGTTCCTTTTCGAGATCTTGAGATATGAGCAATTGTTTCCGGTTAACTCCAAGGATTCATAACGGTAGCTAATGTCCAGTTCTTCCAGCATAGGACAATCGATTCTATCTTTATAATAGATACATTTGGGACATTTGGGAAGCATTTGATTGAAAGCACCATTAAGAAAGACTGGCAATATCTTTATCCTTAGTTTTTCTTAAGGAATCAATTATTATCGAAAAAGGAAAAATAAATAGAGCGAGAATGTATGGGTTTCCCCTTGGTTAAAACGATTTATAAGAAAATTAGATGACCGAAGTATGGTGCAAGATGGGAACACAAGAATAGCTGTTAATACACTATTTGTGGCGCTTAGGTGTATTAAGAGAGCAGCACAATGGGCAAACTCCAACCCAAGATTTATGCTTATTACAACTATTATATATTATTGCTAGACAAAGCTACAAACTGACAATAACACCGCAAAGTTACTCCGAGGAAGAACTAAAACTATGAATTGAAACATTATTCACTGTGGAAGGTTGAAAGTTGAAAGTGTTGACGTTCTTCCACGCACTTTTTAAATGGCTGGCATTGTCAACCCATCTCATTATCATATTTTCAATCACTAAACCATCAATGTACTCCATTTTAATCCCAGCTTTAGGTTATTTAATTTGGTTGAAATGGCCTCGGCAGCACCCACCTGATTCGTTGTCGACTCCAGCATTATCTGTCAAGTTTGTACTTTGGTAAGTAAGATTGACGTTCATAAACTTGAGATTTTGCAGGATTTTGCAGGATTCTTTCTTGTAAGAGAACCTCAGGTTAGATGTTTTCGATTTTGAGTCTTGAGGACATGTGGTGATGTAAATTGGTTTAGTTGTTGTCCACTCTCCATTGTAATTAGAATTGATCTTTATGTTCGAGAAAGTTATATCGCTTGCCATTCCTGCATAACGTGTCTCTCATTTAGAATATTTAGACAATGGAACTTGAATATCGCTGCGCCTGGGTAAGGGAAACAAGTAAAAACTTGATTGTGAATAAAAGAAACACTACCTCCTTCATGTAACTGCATCGTGATTCCTCGATAAGAGTCATAAACGTTTATGTTGTTAAATACAATACCTTTGAAATCGAACCTACCATCGCTTCCAAATTTGATAGCTGATAACTTGGTAACAAGTTCACTCTTTACCACTGTTAAGTTATAAACAGGACCCTTGATTGTTTTCACAGTGATAGCGTTGCCTCCATTGTCAACAATGGTATTGTTAATGAATGTATTATTTGAATCCTCTATATGTATTCCATGGTTGTGCGGGATGTACCATTGACTTTCCAAGGTTGAATCGCTAATGAATATGTTGTCTCACCTTACTATGTGCAAGCTGCATAGACAAAGAAAAATGATGTTTAAACATTTAGTTTATGGTAATAAATACAGGAAAATGGCACGCGACAAACAGGTGAAGTGACAGAGAGGGCAAGAGAACGAGAGACATACTTAGAAATAGCCGGAATTCTGAGTTCAACAGCATGTAATGTGACGTTCTTGCAATCAAAAAATCCAACTAGCCTCGGCCTACATTTATCACCATGACATACACCTGTTGTGTTCCAACTCTTCATGACACTTGTTTTGTCATCAAATTTTTTAATAAACTTTCTTCCTTGACCATCAAATTTTATAATATATTTATAACAGTAAAAGTTAAAATGTGATTCCAATTAATAAACTCAGCAAACAAGAAAACGAAAGCATTATTCAACTACATTTATAGGATATATATATATATATATATTATTTTATATTTTTAAATACAAAAAATATCACATAGATCATAAATTTATATATTTTTAAACATAGAAAAGTAGCACATAAATCACATATGAGAAACTAGACAAATTTGTGAGAATTATAATGTTTAAGATCAATGTTTTTTATGTTATATCCATAGAAGATGTTTATTGTTAATACTACGAAAAAAACTAAAACCAATACTGGTAGTAGAATTAAAAACCTAAAAAATAAAGTAATGTCTCATATAAAACTTTTAATTTCCCACAATTATAAAAATATGAATGAAGACAAAATAAATTGTGCATTAAGGCCTATTGACCTGAGGGACGTAAAATCTGCATTGACAGAAAATTCTTAAAGAAATTTTGAGCAAAAAAACATACAAGGATCAATTTCACAAAGATAAACTTGAGCAATTAATAATTTAATTAACGAGATTTATCACTATCATTGCTGGGGACAAAATGATGTTCGCCCGAAGCGACGTCATCATCACGTCCCGATCCCGAAGCGACGTCATCATCAGGTCCCGATCCCGAAGCGACGTCATCATCACGTCCCGATCCCGAAGCGACGTCATCACGTCCCGAAGTGACGTCATCATGTCCCGATCCCGAAGCGACGTCATCACGTCCCGAAGTGATGTCATCACGTCCCGAAGTAATGGCATCACGTCCCGATCCCGAAGCGACATCATCACGTCCCGAAGTGAAGCGACGTCATCACGTCCCGATCCCGATGCGACGTCATCACGTCCCAAAGCGACGTCTTCATCACGTCCCGATCCCGAAGTGACGTCATCATTTTTCCGAAGCGACGTCATCACGTCCAGATCCCGAAGTGACGTCATCATTTTCCCGAAGTGACGTCATCAAGCCTGATGCCCAACTTGGACCGAACCCCAATTTGAACCGAAGCGACGTCATCATTTTCCCGTAATGACGTCATCAATCCCGATACAAAATATATTATGCAACAATCACAAATGATACATAACACAATATACAACTATATTTTGGTATATATATCCACTGATTTGATTATACAACTATTAAAATAATATATATATTACAACTCTATATGAACAACAATCCAGGTTAACAATTCAGTTGATAGCATGATAATCTTATCTCACATTGATTTCTGGTTTGATATGCAATTTACAGGCCCAATATGAGCATAACCCCTTTCTGGAATTGAGCAATTAAAAATCCAAGTTTACATGTTTAACATAACATAAGTTTACAAGTGAAAAATTATAGTTTACGTCTTAGACTCTTAGGTCCTATTCATGAAGAATGTTACTGGCCAGTTGAAATCAAAGGTCCTATTCATGAAGAATGTTACTGGCCAGTTGAAATCAAAGAAACTTTTGCAACCATTCTCCTGTGTGTAAATATAAGAGAAACCTAACTATAGCATCTCTCAAACTATATTTTAGAAATTAATCACTAAGTTTTTTTTTGTTGTTGGATCTACCAACTACATGAGTGTAAACTTAGGACTATAGATGTCTCTTAAATACGATGGATGAACCAGCCCACGATAAAAGTTGACAATTATCGGGCTGGCTCCTTGGTCTAATAATTTTAAAAAATTTGAATCCAAATCCCATTTATACCTAATTGCTCATCAAAAGGAAAACCTATCCATAGCAATAAGATCTTTAGCTAGTCTCCGGTGATAATACTAACCAACGACTTGAAATTAAAACTTGTTAGCACCAGGATAACGGGTGGAAGGATTTTTTTTTTAAATCTCTCTTCATCTAGTTACTTGGGTCTAAAATAGTAAAGTTTTTTTTATAAAAAGAGATTTAAACTTGAATAATAAATAAATTCAAAACTACAGATCCAATAACGCTTCAAAAAAAGAAAGAAAAAGATCCCATTAAATAATGATACCTTAAAAAGATTTGCTCTTTATAAACCAGAATTTATACGGTGGCCCAAAAATTTACTTGGTTATTTAGATCTGCTCATGGCTCAAATATTACCACCAATTTATGGTCTCGTCCAAAACACTATTTATTTAATGACACAAACTGTGGATTAAGGCATATTAACCTGAGGGACCTAAAATCTGCATTGACACAAAATCCTTAGAGAAATTTTGAGTAAAAAATCATACAAGCATCACTTTAACGAAGATAAACTTGAGCAATTACTTCGACTACTGACCCCTTTGAAGATCTTAACTAGGTCAAGAAACTCGTTAGGTATGGAGTTCTTTTATCTTGTCAACATGCTATTGCTTCAATTGCTTCCAATTTTCGAGTAGCCATGGTGTTTGAGAAACTTCCTACAAAGGAATACAGATAGATTAATCAATGCACAATATATCTTTTTAAATTTGGTTTAAGATTTAAAGGCGCCACCACAAAAAGGTGATTCAGACATTTGGGGGGTTAAAACATACGCGTACTTGTAGTCAGAAAGGTGATTCAGACATTTGGGGGTTAAAACATACGCGTACTTGTAGTCAGAGTCGTCCTGGCATATACTAGACCTAGGATGAAAAGAAACTAAGACACTGTTTTGTTTTTTTTATTTAAGTGCAAATAAATTAAATAAGGATGGAAAACTAAAAAATCATAAAACAATTAAGAACTTCCAATATATTTATAACAATAAAAACTAAATCGTGATTCCAATTAATAAACTCAACAAACAAGAACCTAAGAAAACGAAAACATTCTTCAACTACATCTACAGGATATATGTATTATTTTACATTTTAAATATAAAAAATATCACATGAATCATAAATTTTATATATATTCAAATATAAAAAATTATCACATAAATCACATATGAGAAACTATGAAAATTTAGAAGATTTATAATGTTTAAAATCAGTGTTACTTATGTTATATCCATATAAAATGTTTATTATTAGTCCTAAGAAAAAACTAAAGCCAATATTGGTATATCAAAAACCTAAAAAATAAAGTTGTATTACTTTCTCATGTAAATTGGTTCAGCTGTTGTCCACCCTCCATTGTAATTACAATTGATCTTTATGTTCGAGATATTTATCTCGCATGCCATTCCTGTAGAACGTATCACTCATTTAGAATATATAGACAGTGGCCACTTGGAAATCGCTGTGCTGGGAAGGGAAAAAACATAAAAACTTGATTGTGAATAAGAGAAACACTACCTCCTTCATGTATTGCATCGTGATTCCTCGATAAGATCCATAAACGTTTATGTTGTCAAACACAATACCTTTGAAATCATCGCTTCCAAATTTGATAGCTGATAATTTGGTAGTAAGTTCAGTCTCTACCACTGTTAAGTTATAAACAGGACCCTTGATTGTTTTCACAGTGATAGCGTTTCCTGTTGGAGAAAAGGAGTTTTAAACTAAATGGTTTTTATCTTGGATGCTCACTCATTTCCTTGAGTGAATGAAACTCTTTAGTTTAGTCCCACATTGGGTAATCTAGAGAAGGATGTCCACTATATAACTATTCTCATATGGATAGTATGTAAAAGTAGATGGTGAAATGGGGTGGGCAAACAATAAATGGACTAACTTATGTATTAGGCCTGCGAATGTGAAAGACATTAATCATGATCTATTATTTTTACCCAAAATATTTTACAAGAAATCTGAAACCCTAGAGGTTTCTTTTTATATTTATCTTGGGAAAACTTGATTTACAAGAAATCTGAAACCCTAAAGGTTTCTTTTCTCCTATAAATACAAAAAGTTTTCAGAGTTGAAATCCATCCTAGAAGCAGCTACTATCATATCTTCTTTTCACCATCTTCTTGCTTTATTTTGCGTTTTTGAGTGTTTATTTCCCTTCCTTCCCTGTTGCTAAGTTCAAGAGTGGGTAGTCTGTATTGTGCTAATACAAGTTATATCGGGCAGTCTTATCCTGGACACAACTTCGCACGTTGGAGTTTAGCATTGCTCTTCTCGAATATACCCACGAACTAATGTGTTAAGGACAACTTGTAAAACCTGTGATTCTACCCTCGTAGTTGTCTGTGGTAGAGTTGTTTTCAATTCAATTTTTTATATATTATTTTGATGCATCTAACGTTGTTGTTCATTGTTGCAAGATTCCAACATTGGATCCATTGTCAACAAAGGTATTGTTAATGAATGTATTATTTGAATCCTCTATATGTATTCCATGGATGTGCGGGATATAGCAATGACTTTCCAAGGTTGAATCGTTAATGAATGTGTTGTCACACCTTACTATATGCAAGTTGCATAGACAAAGAAAAATGACGTTTAAACATCTAGTTTATGGTAAGAAATACAGAAAAATGGCACGCGACAGACAAGTGAAGCTTGTCTGAGAGAGCAAGAGAATGAGAGACGCACTTAGAAATAGCCGAAATTCTGAGTTCAACAGCATATAACGTGACGTTTTTGCAATCGAAACATCCAACTAGCCTCGGCCTACATTTATCACCATGACATACACCTGTTGTGTTCCAACTCTTCATGACACTTGTTTTGTCATCAAATTTTTCAATAAACTTTCTTCCTTGACCATCAAACAAGAACCTTAGAAAACGAAAGCATTATTCAACTACATTTATAGGATATATGTAAATTTTATGTTTTTAAATACAAAAAATATCACATAAATAATAAATTTTATATATTTTCAAATATAAAAAAGTATCACATGAATCACATATGAGAACTAGGAAAATTTGGAAGACTTATAAAGTTTAAGATTAATGTTCTTATGTTATATCCATATAAGATGTTTATTGTTAGTACTACGAAAAAACTAAAACCAATATAAGTAATAGCATCAAAAACTTAAAAAATAAAATAGCATTACTTTTTCATGTAAAAAATTTAATTTCCCACAATCGAATTGAAGATGATGTGAAGATGTCTAGTCTTAAGACATGGAGTATGAAGAAAGATGATATAAGATATTTGGAGGATTCAAAAACTTCAAACACCTAAGTCGCAAGGCAATAGTTGAGTGTTGGGTGCCTGAGATGATGTTTTTCGAGACGAGGCCCCTTATAGCTGAGTGTTTCGGTGCTCGAGTCTGAGATTTTTCGATACGAGGCTCCTTTTATAGATATCGATTCATCTCCAGTGTTATATTCGATTTGTAGATGTAATATTAGTGTTAAATAAGAAATGGTGGCCTAAAGAACTTGAGGGGGGCAATTGTAGATGCATCTGCTTCATGTATCCCACCCTTAGCTCTGGCCTTACCGCTTGTACAACATCTTAAGCCCCCCATTTGGGGATCTTTTTCTCTTTACTTCAAAAACGTTTAATTGTTCTTCATTTTTACTCTTTTGGTTGTAGGCAGGTTGTCTGGAAAATCATAAATACTGAGCAATTAAAAATAATAATCAGTTTTATTACTAGCATTATTATTACATTTGGAGATGCATAATAACAAAACCAAAATATTCCTAAGCAATGAAAATTCTTCTGCAGTACCAATGGCAGTACTATATGGTTGTGCAATCAAGGAGATCTTTAACAGTTGCAGTGACAGTAATGCAAATTACCCTCAAGCTTGCAATGCCCGTTATTTCCACCCTTGAAGCAGCTACTACTGCACATACTGTGCCACCTCGCGTTGTCAGCTTGGCTACCCGTAATGAAGATACCAATGCGATTATTGGTACAACATGCAAAATTTTGAGCGTCTGCTACCATCACGCTACTAATATCTGCGTGCACATATATTAGAAATTTGTTAATACTATTGTATTGCCAAGAGATGCATGTTAATCAGTAAATAAGAATATATGAATAATAATAATAATTTGACGTGGGTGTCCAGTGTGGGGGAGAAGCCATCTTCCACTCATCCAACAAGCTTCTGGAGATGCATGGGAGCTGCCAGACCATGAGTATGTTGTTGATAGACTTCATCAATGCTTTCAATATGTTGGACAGAACAGTGATGCTTCATGAGGTGAGGAACAAATGTCCAAGCATCCTCCAGATGGGTAGAATTTTGTTATGAAAATCCAACAAAACTATACTACCAAGATCACTTTCTTATTTCTACTTAGGGAGTGCAACAAGGGGATCCTCTTGGACCATTTTTTTTCGCACTAACCCTGCACCCCCTCATCTATCAGATAGTATTTGAGTGTTCTCTTTGATGAATGCATGGTATTTATATGATGGTACATTTGCAGGTGAACCCTTGGAGGTAGCCAAAGCCTTGCAAATCATTCAGAGAGAAGGCAGCAGTAGGGGGATTTTTCTCAACATCAGCAAGACAGAGCTCTTCTGGCCTGTGGCTGATCCCAGAGTTCTGGAAGAGGGTATCTTCCTTGCAGGCATTAGCAGACCAGCTCAGGAGGTTAATCTACTAGGAGGTCCAGTCAGATTAAACTCAAACTTATGTAGAGACATTGTGCAGGGATGAGTGGACGAGACATGTCAGCTGATGTAGTCTCTTAAGGCCTTGCAGGACCCACAGAGCGAGCTCTTGTTGCTAAGTAATTGCGCAGGGGTCTCCAGATTGTTTTTCACAATGAGAACCACTAATCCTCAATCCCTTCAGGCTACAGCTGCTCATTTTGACCAACACCTCATGCAGTTCCTCAGACACATAGTGACTGGCGACAGAGAAGGATCTGGTCATATTCAGATGCGTATTGCTACCTTGCAAATGAAGGATGGCGGCCTAGGGGTTTACACCATGGGGGATGCCTGCCACTACAGCTTCCTAGCTTCCTGCTTGCAAACACAACAGCTACAGGACACAATTCTTAAAATCCATAGCGCTGCGGACCAACACCTTAGCTTCCAACAGGCCCAAGCCAGATTCACACAGGTATGTGGACTTCCTTTATCTTGTACCAACATCCAAGTAACTGCCTCGCGCCCTATGTGCTCTCTGGCAGCCCAATACAAGAAGAACATACCCACTTGCTTCAACCTGTCCGAGCAAGATTTCATCCTTTGGAAATGCAACAGGTTGTGCCATGCCCAAGACTTTCTTAAAGCCATTCCCATAACCGGGCTTCACCAAGCTATTGGGCCTCGGCAATTCCGGGTTGTCCTTAGTTACAGGCTTGGTTTAGCACAGTTTGAGGAGGGGAGCCTATGTTCTTGTTATGGGCGGGGCATGGACGTCTTTGGCGATAATGCACTTCATTGTGCCAGCGAGGTAAGACTCAAATTCAGACATGATTTTTTTAGGGATGTGCTATCAGACATGTGCTACAAAGCTGAAGTCTCTGCTCGTAAAGAAGCCAACCTGGGCTTCCTCTCGGACAATGAGAACTCTTTGAGACCGGTAGGTATCCTATTATATAATTGGGAGAATGGCCAAAACGTGTGCCTCGACGTCACATGAGTGTCTCCGTTCACGGGTGCCAGGGGAACCTCTTTCACGCCCGGTCTGGCAATCTCGAACGCTACGACTCGCAAGAACAACAAATACCTTACCCAATGCGAAGACCATGGATATGGGTTCAGTGTGTTAGCGTTCACCACTTTAGGGGAATTAGGAGAGGAACTTATTGCTTTTTTGTCTAGGTTGCAGAACCGCATCGCAGAGACTACAATTACAAAATAGACAACTCCCTTTTCTTTAGACTAGGCATTTCCATACAAAAGGGTGTCGGAGCTCAGCTTGTGGCGAGGCTTCCCACCACCAATGTGTAATCGGTTTTCCCTATCTAATAAAATTCTCTTAAATAATTTAAAAAAAATAATAAAAATAATAATAATAATAATAATAATAATAATAATAATAATAATGATTTACTAACCAGAGCAGAGAACGATGAACATGACAAAGAATGCAATACCGTTTTGAGGAACTTCCTGCAAAGGAATACAGATAGATTAATCAGTGCACGATATATCTTTTTTAATTTGGTTTAAGATTTAAAGTCGCCGCCGCAAAAAGGTGATTTGGACACTTGGGGGGTTAAAACATACGCATACTTGTAGTCAGAGTCGTCCTGACGTATACTAGACCTAGGGTGAAAAGAAATTAGGATATTGTCTTATATTTTTTTTATGTAAGCACAAATAGCTTAGATAAGGATGGAAAACTAATAACTCATAAAAAAAAAGAACCTTTAATATATTTATAACAATAAAAACTAAATTGTGATTCCAATTAATGAACTAAGCAAATAAGAACCTAAGAAAACGAAAACATTATTCAACTACATTTATAGGATATATGTAGTATTTTATATTTTTAAATATAAAAAATATCACATAAATCATAAATTTTATATATTTTTAAATTCACATATGAGAACTAGGAAAATTTAGGAGTCTTATAATGTTTAAGATCAATATTTTTTATTTTATATCCATATAAGATGTTTATTGTTAGTTCTACGAAAGAATTAAAACCAATATTGGTAGTAGGATCAAAAACCTAAAAAATAAAGTAGTAGTATTTTCTCATGTAAAAAATCTAATTTCCCATAATTATAAAAATATGAATTAAGACAAAATAAATTTTGCATGAAGGCCTATTAACCTGAGGGACAAAGAATCTGCATTGACACAAAATTCTTAGACAAATTTTGAGCAAAAAATCATACAAGGATCAATTTCACGAAGATAAATTTGAACAATTAATAATTTAATTAACGAGATTTATCACTATCATTAATACATAATATGGAGACGCAGAATAGCGAAACTATTACATGCGTATCTAATTAAGCATTCAACATAATTCTCTCTCTCTGAAAATATAGAAGAAAGGAGTCTGCACACCTATATCCGTCATAAAAGGGCCAAGCCATAATAAATGAGAACTGAAGATGTGTATCCAACATTGGCGTTGAAGATATGAAAACTATTGATCACCCAATTATCGAGAGTTTTGGTTGTGAGTACCAAAAATGAAGTGCACCCACAATACAAGAGAAACAAGCATTATCTCTTGACAGCCCATCTCATTTCAAGCCCGTAACAACATTTTATCCCATTGTACACAACCCATCTTGGTACGCAGCAACTCAAACCTAGCAGCGCAAGCCAACATTCCCGCACAAGTAATGAAGCCCGCAACCTTTCTAAAAGAAGTTTTCATATCTGCACTACGTACAAAGTGACCATTTCAAATATAGCAATTCACGCTCAAGTCATTCAATGACATAATTCCTGCTCCACTTGAAGTCCGCAGCAGCACACCAAGTCCGCAAGCCCACTTTACTACTTCACCAGCTCAAGTCCACAAGCCAGCACCATTGTGACCGCAAGCTCATGCCGTTTTTCAGCCCGCACCCGCATTACTTTGCTGTACCATCCTTTGCCCGCATCATTATATTGTCCGTACTAAAATTGGATTGGGGCCATTTGAGGATAAGATCAATGTGGACACATGGGGAAATATGGTGTAACTTCATCAACACATGACCAAATATGGTGTAACTTCATCAACACACGGCCAAATATGGTGTAACTTCATCGACAAGTGGAAAATGTGTTGATGAAACATATAGCTTACGTTTGAAGATACGGGTAGGGGCATTTTAGTAAATATCATTTCTTTTACCCCTTTAAATACAATTTTTATGTGTTAGATTTGGGGGACTTTTGGGATGATTCTTCTTCTGTAAGGGGGAGAATTGGGAACTTCATTTCTTATGTAACCCAGAAAATCAATAAGAACTTCCAAATTTCATTACCCGTGGACGTAGGAAAATCATTGCCGAACCACGTTAAATCTTTGTGTGTTGTTTTCAATTTCATTTGATTTGAATATTATTTTTGATTCATTTCTATCTTAATTTTGTTTCTCTATATCATTACAAAACTTCATTTGATTTAGTGTATCATTTGCACCATCAAAATGTCATTTTTGGATTTTGGTACCTTCGGTTGTGGAGATCATAAAAATGGTCGCTACAATTTGGCGCTAGAAACAGGGATGTTTACAGGATTTATCCTGCATGTTGCAAGATTGATGAAGGATTCAGAAAAGTTTTCATTATCAAAAATCTTTGTATCTAAACCCTTTTGGATTTAAACGAGTCTACATTTTCAATCAATTTTAAAATGATGAATTCTCTTTTTATTGATTTAATTTCATTTTCAAGCATTTCAGTGGGGAGATTTAAAACAAAAGGCTCTGAAGAAGTTTTCATAAAAACCTTGGATTGTTCTTCAACAAAGATCTATTACATCTTCTAAAACTTTGATTCAAAATAGTTTTTGTTACAGATTTACAACAATCGAATCTTGCTTTAAAAACCCATCAAATGAATTTCGAAAATATTAAAGTTGAAAAATTCGACTAATTTGTGGATTTTTGCCCTGTAAAAAAAATCGAACAAAACTCCACTTTTTCTGTGATAAAGCAAGAGAGAAATCGTCCAAATTCCAGAAGAAGCAATTGATGCGGTGAATACCCCCTCTTCTTCAATTCGGATGTCAATGTGAAATCAACACTTTAGTTGATGTCAACCCATTTCCTGCTCATTCCTATGTGTTCCATGATTAGACCGAGTGATTCACTCAAAGGAGACAATAGTGTTAGAAAGTTGAATGGCTGTGATTTTAATAGGTTTTAGTGTCTATATTGAATTTAGAAAGTTGGATTATCTCCTAAATTGAGTTTACAGGTCGAAAAGAAGTTATACAAGCGTGAACATATAACAACAAAAGTACATTTATGTCTATACAAAGAAACGCACATAAAGTGTTTGTGGAAAGGTTCTCTGGAATAAAGTTGTGGAAGCATAAGCAGTATATAGCAAATCGACATGGATAGCAAAGATGAATGCCTATAAAAGATTGGGTTGGTCTGAAGAAGGGTTTTGAATTACATTTCTGAATTGTGTATGAAATTTCCAAGAAACGGATAGCATTGGATTTTTTGTTCAAGCTTGAAGAATAGGATTATACCGAGGTGTTCGGGTATCCAAATTTTAATCTGATGAGCATGGTACTCATACTGCTGCCACTGCTGCTGGGAGGGTTTCAGAAAAGTTGATCCTGATCACTGGGAATTTGCAAATGATGGAGATATGAGGCGGTGTTGAAAAGGACCGAAGCATTAATATGACGGTCAGCAAAACCGGAAAGGGGGCAGCTCCAACACGTGAAATAGGCAAAAGAAATCGTCATCAAGGGTCCAACTCTTCAAGGTCCATACAGGAAGACAAGAATATGATCATAGACAAGGTAGAAGTTTTCAAGCGAGTTTCAAGTGCACAAGAAGAAGAGAAAGTTGAAACAACAACAACCTCAGAACCAATAAAAGAAGAAGAAAAAAAAAACAGAGGCTGATGTTGCTGAAGTTGCTTCTAAAGTTGTATAAGAAGTAGTTGCTGATGTTGAAGAAGTATTTGATAAAAAAGCAATTGAAGAAATAATTGTGAAAACAACACCAGAGCCAGAATCATCCACAAATTAGCAATGGCATCTGAGAAAGCTACTAGGAAATACAACAGATGATAACATCATGAAGAACCTAGAGTTGCAAAACTTGCTACCCATTTCGAATCTCTTGCTGAAAAGGAAACTCAACCTAACATACATCACAGTGATGAGTTATCTATGTTCCTTTATCGGGGACCAACACCATTTTTGCTTGATTGGAGGATTTGTTCTTTCGCAAGCATGTTCGTACTGCTCGATCTTAAACGCATCAGCAATACAAGGAAGAGAATTATCATTTCGCACAAAAGCGAAAACACGAAGTTGCAGCAATACCCAAGTTCAATGATGATTACATCAATGACAAGGTCCTTGGAACAAAATAGCAATTATCCTGCAGAGAATACTCCAGACTTTACAACCTGATCATGTTGATCCTTCCTATAAGAAAATCCAACCCATGAAAATATTTTATCTAGACCATTTCATAGAGCCCGAACCTGAACCTCAACTAGATGTAGTTGTCTTAAAGAAGACACTACTTATAGGGATAAGGGTGTACTTTGTTTGTTCACTTTCTGGGTCTGCTGCAGTTTCCTTCCATTTTAAATAATATTATTTTATTCAGATGACCCACAGTTGTTCCGACTATTTTATATGATTATATGAGGTGACTAATTATTTCTTAGTCTGGCTGAAAACTTTAACCCATGCTCATGCGACACGGTAATATCTTTCCTTAACTCTTTTCCTTCGATTGGTAACAGTTTCTCCTTGTTCATTCTTTTAATAATTCATCTTTAGAACATTGAGGACAATGTTAGATTTAAGTTTGGGGGTAAGGGAGAAAAATTTTAGTGAAATATGAAACTCCAAAATTTAGAAACTTGTGAACAATTCAGGATGATACTAACCATTCTAGGTAGATGGAAACTTAGCTTTTTTCTATAGGAATTGGTGTGCCCAGCTAAATGGTATATTCACTTTTTTCTCTAAGTGATTTGACGGGGAACCAATATCGAATGTTATCGCCGTCAGGATGAAGTAGAGTGTTTGAAATCAAGCCCCATTATTGTATTATTTAAACTATTATTCAAAAAAATATGATAACAAGCGTGAAAACTTTGATAATTTGATAACAATATCTGTGTTTTCCCTTTCTTCGTCGCCTAAACAAACGTGAAAAACTTATAATGGTCGGACCTAACCTAATTCCTTGGTCCTTTTAATATCTTGATATTGTGATGCTGATACGATTATGAAAAATTGACAGGCTGGTTATACTGTTCATATTGCTGGCCTAATGAGACTGGATATAAAGGAAACCTCTCTCGATACAGTTTACGTTACAGTCTGGGCTTCTCCTTACCTTCCTTTGCATATGGGAAAAACAGAGAATGTTGAGACTATGCTCGAGCACAATTTTTGTCGTCAGTTACAGGTATCACTTTGTCTTTAAAATCACAAAAAGTTTCTCTG
Source organism: Papaver californicum (assembly GCA_023531435.1). Lineage (NCBI taxonomy): Eukaryota > Viridiplantae > Streptophyta > Magnoliopsida > Ranunculales > Papaveraceae > Papaver > Papaver californicum. The sequence continues at coordinate 229,099 of JAJJMC010017418.1, forward strand.
AACACAGAAATAATCAATTGCCAAGGGTTGTTGAGTCTGAGCCTTGTTATTCATTTAACTTTGTAGCCACCTATCGATGAGGAAAGAGTCGAGGAACTTGGGAACTGGGTGCGGAGGGAATTTCATGTGTCAGGCAACAGTTGGGATGTAAGCTCCATAGACGTCTCAGCTTCAGGCGTTGGTTGGTTTGCTTTGGGACTAAAAGGGGAAGCCCGTTTTGGTGTTTGGACTTATGATGGCATTGATGTTACATTACGGAACTCACTTATCCCACAAAGATCAAACCACTTTGAAGTTTCAGGATTTACAGTGTCTAAGATTGTATCTCAAGCGGATCGAGCTACAAATAAGCAACCTCAAAGCAAAAAAACAGAAGAAGCAAAAGCAGAGGGAAGAAACTGTTTCTGATTCATCACCATTACCAGATAATGCTGCAGATACAAGTTCTTGCTAATAAAAGGTTGTAACTTTATCTGAAAATGAGTCCCACGCTGGTTTCAAATTTCACCTAAAGGTGGACGCTTGGCATGAAAATGACGAATGGGAAAAGATGCAACTGACTGGTCGAACGGAGAAAAAACTGGTATTCAAAATGAGAAACTAGGCTCAGGTAACGAGAATCTTTATCGAAGTCGAACTGTGATATTTCTGAAAAGCCATTTGGTTGATTGTTTTCTTTCGCACTACTATCTTGTCATTCCACATATGGCGCAGAAAGATGAGGGTATTTCTTCTTGTTGTCAAACATGAAAATTGCAAGTATCTATTTTTGGAACTGAGATTTACCAGGTCTGAATTTGTTCGTGGTGCTTGTTATCAGCTAATGTAAACCATCATTAAGAACTCTCCGCATAATCCAATGATTTAAAAGAATCTATTGATCTCTCCTTTGTATCGGCCTCATGTTGGTTTAATTTGTATTTGTATGTATTTTAAGTAATACATACAAATACTGTGAAATTCGACTGTGAACCAACCATGCTTTCCCATTCATGTCCCCGACTCTTCGAGTCATCATAGTGTTAAGAGATTTTAACCCATGCATATTTGATTAGTTGCAGTTTAGAAGATGATTCGAGTTTAGTTCGGCTCGAATACTAAGCTCCCTGAGTCATATTTGAGAATGAAGATTACCAGTTTATCTCATTTATCTTAAAACAATGTGATGACCAGACGTGTAAGACCCATCCGAGTCGGTGAAAGTTCACCATGCTCTTTGAAAGGCCAGCAGCCCACAGATGCAATTCTTCGCTAATGAAAACCGCAGCAAATTGGATCAATGGGGTTTGAAACAATATAGTTAATATCGGATTTTGGTTTGCATCGATCGAGAGTGATACATTGGTACACCTTTGTACCAGGGAGATTTCGGTTCCAAATATCGGCGAAATATCGGTCCACAAATTTTATACATATAATTATTATATCAAATGTTTTTTTCCATATTGCGCCTATTAAGATATAAAACTAGTGCTTATTTTTCTAAAATACCACAAAAAACATAAGTAACAATTGGAAATCCTAGAACTAGGATAAGGAAATTTATTTATTATTATTTTTTATTATTTTTTTGTTTTTTTATGGATTTTTTTATAAATCCCCCACCCTAATTTCGGTCATCTCGGTCATTTCGGTCATCTCGGTCAACTCATTTCGGTTCATCTCGGCAGAAATTATCGACCAAATACCATATCTGCGATATAGCGTGTCTCGTCTCGGATAAGTGTCAAAATCGGTATTAACGACAAAACTTTGGTCATCTCAGCCGAAATCGACTACTATGGTTTGGGATAATATAGAGCTTGATTTTCTTTCTTAACTGGCTCCTTGGGATGCCTACAAACAAAAGATTTCAAATACATACACGTTACCTTATTGGTCTGTCATAATTCACGGGAATTGATGGTTTAATGAGAAATATTTTTATAGATAAAAAAGATATGAATATGAATGCACCATATTTAATTTCATTGATTACAAAATATCCTTGTGTGCATGTAGTAATCTCTTGATCCTCTCTATAAATTGAGAACCATTTGAGAACCATGAACATCAATATCTTCACACCAAAACTACTACAATCTTTTAAGAAAACCAGCACTCCTATTAGACTACTCTTCGAATTTTAATTTCATATTCTGAAATGGCCAGTGGAAAAATAACAGCTATTGCATGCCTTGTCATGTTCATGGTTTTCTGCGCAGGTAAAAATAAATCTTATAGTTTTCTCATAATCGTTTTCATGAAATGCTCCAAAAATTCTTATTATCAATTTTCTAGCATGCCTTAATGATTTAATATTAACAAATTTGCGACATGTATATTATGCAGATATTAGCAGCGTAATGGCAGCAAATGCAAACCCTGCGTGCTGTCAAGAACACGACATTGGTCAATGTAATCTGAGCAACCCAAATGATAACGCGCACTGCAACGATTACTGCAATTCAAGCTGCAGAGGTGGAGAATGCAAGATTAGAGATGGGAAGCATGTCTGCCACTGCTACTGTTAAGACATTCCTCAATGCACGCACACATTTATGATTGAAGAGAAATGTAATCGTTTTTTTTTTATAAGCTTCTCTACGAATAATGAATAAATCGATAAGCCTTTTCATATGCTTTTGACTAAAATAACTTCCTCAGTTTCCATGCAAAATTAATATTTAGCTGTGCCAACTAAAGGCGTAAAAAGTGCCGACTCAGCACAGCCAGTCCACGAAATCACGTGCTATATGTTGTGTTGTGATATGTCGTGTAATTGTATTGCACTAATACGGACTTGGAGACATAACGTGGTCTAAATAAGAATAAATTCTAAGAAAAGTAAGACGTGAACAAGTGTATATATATACATATATAATTATATATTTAATTAATAAGATAAAAAAAATTATTAATTGGAGAATATTATTATAAATTGGGAATACTTACGATTATATGTGACTGGATTTTAGTTAAGAAGTATTTTTTTTAATTATAAAATGTCCATACTGCCTTTTACACTAATACAAAAAAAACCTAATTTAATATCCCTTTCTTTTTCTTCAACTGGGACTTCTCATGTTCATAAAAATGCTATCTAGGTTAAAATCATGATTCTCAGTTAAAGCCACAGTTTCCGACTTTTAGTACTACATCCATGAATCCATACGTATGAATGAGATAACGAAAACGCACGAAATTAATAGATACTCGGTTAATCACACACGTATATTCCTATTTTGCACGAACAACCCATTAGAAGAAACTTTGTTGTTCAGAAATGAATAAATTTGTCAGAAACTTTTGAGAATAATCCCATAAGGACAACGAGAACGTAGCTAATCCCATAAGAACAACGAGAAAGTTCCAATCCAAAGCATAACAAAATCAAGGAAAATAATCATGGCACATTTTTAATGGCTTCAAAATTGTACATTGAGCTAATACAGGATCCAAATTAGTAAAAGGAATTACCAAAAATGCAGATACAAGATCAAAATTAGTAAATACATTTAAGCTAATTTAATCATTACCAAAATTATTTGGATAAGGGATTCTTTAAATTACTTCATAACATTTTTTTAATATCTTCATATTCGTGAGAGTATTCCCTAATGAAGGATTTAAAAAAAAATTAATTACACAAATACAGAGTTTTCCACCACCGTTAGATATAGGTTTTCCCTAACCACCCTATTTCATTATTAGATATAGGTCTTCTTATCCTATTTCTTATCTGAGCTCTCTAAAATTTCATTACATCACTACCACAGTACCACTCCATCTCTTCTCTCTTTCTTTCTTTACGGGTTCAAGGTTATGTTGGCAAAGATCGAGAGAGGTGGAGCTATCTGTCAAGAGCTTGCGATCGAGAATTTTGGGAATCTTTACTTCTCCACTATAGGATTTGCGATCAAGAATTTTGGGATGATTTTGAGATTTATGACAAGAATATATTCTTGGCATATAAGTAGGAATTTTACGTGATGTAGGAACTTGAAAATAACCAAAAAAATCGCATGAAATATGGATTCTCGACAAAACAGATTGGAATAATATCAACCTCTATTCGTAACTGTCTACATAATTTCAGAAGTTTTAAACTAAATATGAGAAGATTCGAATAACCCTAAGAGGAAATAATATTTGACAGAGTCGAGATATAATCAACAGGATCAAGAAAAAATATCACAGAGAGGGACAAATATCTCATCTGAAATTATTCTCATTGATTGGGAAGATTTGATAGTTGTGGATGTTCTAGTATATAAAGGAGTCAATTGGAACAGAGGCCATAATCCAGAAAACAATCTGTTGTTGCTGCTGCTGAAGAAAACGAAGAACAAAGGCTACGACAACGGTTTCTTCAACCTCTCAGCAACAGTTTCTTTATCCATTTGCAACGCATATCTTCGTCTTTGCAACGTTTATCTTCATCTGCAACAGTTTCTTCAATACATCTGTAACGGATATATTAGCATCTGCAACATTTATATTCAAGCTCTATTGCAACAATCACTCTGTAAAGTCCATAAAACATTGCAGATTTCCTGTTACATTACTTTTAGTTTATTTTCATCTTTCAAGCACTTTTTGAGCTATGTACCAATCTTTTGAGGGTGTTTTGAGCAAGATAAGCTAAAGCCTATCACTGAGGCAAGAAGGAAGCCATTTTTCCATGATTACTTGGTAACTTCTAATAATTCTTTTATGACTTTTGCATTTATGTTTAATTGAAATTATGATTTTTCTTAATTGATTGTGATTTTATTTTATGTTTTATGTTGGGACCTATAGCTTTTGATGAGTCATGCTTGAAATTTACAATTGATATTTTAAAAATCTACCTTTGACAAAAATTAGAGTCACTTATTTGAGCTAAAATTGTATAAAATTATTATTTTTGGAACCAATTAAAAGTAGTTAATGGTAAAATTCATAACCTCAGTATTTGTGAATATTATTTTTATATTTTGTGTATATTTTTAGTTTAAAATTAGTTTATTAAATTTAAAATCAATCTTCACAAGTTCGAGAGTTTGAAACTTTTCTTACCACTATCACAAAACTATCAAATTTTTGGCGCCACCGACGCGGACTTGTTTTTAGATTTGTTTTTAGGCTTGTTAGTTTAGTTAGATTTTTCTTTTTTATTTTTATTTGTTCTATTTTACGTTTTTGGGTATTTTTCTTTGTATTACAGGCTTTGGATCAAAAAGAAATTGGAGCCAAAGATTATATTGATTGATTAAAAACTTGGAGTCAAAGATAAATTGAAAAGAACGAAAAAAAAGACAAGATTTTATTTATTTATTTTTATTTTAGTTAATTTATTATTATTTTTAGGATTTTTATTTTTCTTCTTAGAAAATTGTATTAGGAAATTCTTATTATTTATGTAATTATTTTAGGTATTTTTCTTTTTTTTTTTCTTTTTTTTTCTTTTTTTTGGACTTTGGACTTTGAACTTTTGGACATTATTATTATTTTTAAATCCTACGGAAGGGTAATTTAAATATAAACTGTAACAGGGAAGGACGACAATTACGATATTGTCTCGACCCTCGGGTTCGTATGCTGACATAGGAGTCGGTGGCCTGAGTCGACTCCGATGGTTAATCGCCCGTCTGGAATGGGAGGTAAAACTCTAACCACCCACGAATCCCCTGTCGGTAGCTCGGGCTCTACATAACTACTGATTGTGCATATGGACACACTACGATCAATAGTTACATAAAAAGATTAACTTCCAATTATGTGTAAATTTGGAGACAGGAATATAATCGGTAGTTTAGTTGTAAAAATAACTACCGATTGTGATCGATGTTTTTGAGGAAACACTAACATACACAATCAGGAGTTTAACCTTATACGAAACTACTGATTATGCCTAAATTAATGCTCCAAGAATATAATCGGTAGTTTATGACTAAACATAACTACCGATTGTTCATGATGTTCATGATCAATGAAGAACAGTAACATAATCGGTAGTTAAATACAAACACGAAATTACTGATTATGACATATAAGCTAAAACCCTTGATATTCTATCCTTGATTTCATTCGATTGAATCAATATAAACACAAATAATGATAAACCCTTACCTTTTTAGATCCATTACAGAGTTCTGGGGAGGCTGATTGTCGGAATCGGTATCCGTTCTAGGTCATCATCTTTGTGTTCTTCGCGTTCTTTGCTATGTTCTTCAACGATCTCTCGATTTCTTCTCATTTTTTCTTAACTTTTCAAATGAGAATGATTTAGGTTTAGTGTTTTAAATTTTTATTAGTGAAAGGTTTTTTGGGATTCAATTGAAAATGAATCCATCATCCTCTTATTTCTTTCCATCTCCGGTTAGCATCGACCATCGATGGAAGCAACCTTTTCTTTAACTTTTTTCCCTCGTTATCTGTCACTCATACTCATTAAATTTATCCAGACCCCATCTTCTTTACCCGCCTATGAACAGGGTGAGTGTGCACCCGCTAATCTGTAGGTGGATTAAATTGGGTTGGTAGGTTTGGGTTCATATGTTCACCTTTACTTAATCATAGTTAAACTTCTCTCATTAGTGTAAAAAAAAGCCGATTTAAGATAGTTAGGAAGTGTCGTATAAGTGTGTTATACGATACTTCGAACTTGTCGGTGAAAGAGCCTTAGATTCATTGTCCTTTGTTTGTGTTGTTTATTTTTTTCATTTTAATGCACCCAACAAATAGAAATACTTATATTATTAGGAAAGTGATTGAATATTGAAAACTACTTTTTTATTTGGCCTTTAGGTTATTTCACGGACCAGACGTCCTTTGGTTAGTCAATCAACAAAAATATGGAGTTATATCGTGCAGGAGGCATTTGAAAACGTCCAATGTTCTCAGAGAAAAAGAAAACAAACAACCTCTTAACTTCAAACGGTCAATCACCGTGAATGCGCTGCCGCCGACGGTATAAAAAACCTGAATGGTTTAGTAACACATCCAACATCTCGTGAAGAAGCGAATAAAGCTTCTCATTACTCCTGTCCCCATTGAACTTAAAGCTGCTTGATCACCACTAGTTGTTGTCTCTGTTGCAGTACTAGAATCACATCTGCTACCTATCTCTCGAACATTAGTATCTTCGGATTCATCGTCCGAACTAGTGCCAAATCCACCATTATAGTAACTCTCCATGGAGGTGGATAAAGGCAAATAATCAGTACTATCATAATCAACCACATGACCCAGACTATAGCACGCCGTACCCATATATCGCTACAAATTCGAGCTAATACAAATATATCTCAACGAGTAAATGTATCTTTTTTCTGACTTTGGTTTCGTAGTATAAAATCAGAGTTAGCATGGAGTAATATATTTATAGCCATACAGGTTTATCAATAGCTTACAGTATTCCTAGTCATTCTAGGTTACTAATCTCGATTCCCATTTTAAGTAGGAATTCATACCAAAGAATGTTTAACAGGGCCTAGACCTTTACAAACAGCTATGTAAGGTGATGATGGGCTTTTCATAATCTGGCCCATAAAAGTATGAAAGCAGTTTCAGTATTTTACAATTTATAAACATAGAGGGGCAACAGCCCCCACAACAAACTATGTAGATCCGATCATGCTTACCAGCCTCAAACATTTGACCTCTTAAGTCTCGGATACAAATACAATCATGATTCATAATGTCAGAAAACTAAATTTTCTTAATGTATAGCTGTTATGTTACCTATTTTATCGATATATTTTATGAGTAAGTTTTTTGAATATATAAAGTTTTAAATATTTTTATATTAATATTTTTTTAATATTTTTTTATATAAATATAAAACTTGTACGACTGCTGTAATGTATTTTCTTTTTCATTATTGATAAACTAGTTGTTGTTTTTCTTTTCTTTTTTTGGTATGGGACCTTAGAGGTAAAATGAAATGTTCACAAGATTGGTGGTAAACATTTATTTTTTTACATATAAATTTGAATCAAATTGCTTTTTCAGCGCCTAATTGATTGAAACACAGAAATTATAGACCATAATTAATAAAAATAATCCTCATTAATTTCCGTTCAAAATAGTAATATTTCCAGCAAAAAAATATGCAAATATCTCGTAATATTTAAGTTTTTTAGTTGACCAAAAACCGGGATTTTCTACCTCTGTATATATAAATGTGGTAATATTCCGTTTTTTAGTTGACCAAAATAATGGGCATTGCAAGCTTAAGGGTAATTTGCATTACTGTCACTGCAACTGTAATGGGGGTCTTAAGATGTTGTACAAGCGGTAAGGCCAGAGCTAAGGGTGGGATACATGCAGCAGATGCAGCTACAATTGTCCCCCTCAAGTTCTTTAGGCCATCATTTCTTATTTAACACTAATATTACGTGTACAAATCGAATAAAACACTGGAGATTAATCAATATCTATAAAAGGAGCCTCGTCTCGAAAAATATCAGACTCGAGCACTGAAACACTCAGCTATAAGGGGCCTCGTCTCGGAAAACATCGGCTCAGGCACCCAAACACTCAACTATATATTGCCTTGTGACTTAGGTGTTTGAAGTTTTTGAATCCTCCAAATATATTATATCAGCTTTCTTCATACTCCATGCCTTAAGACTAGACATCTTCACATCTTCAGTTCCATTGTTGAATACATAAAGCCGGGCTCCAGTGTCAATGGCCAATGTTGGATATACTCTAGCAGTTATAACAGCTTTGCCGTCAACACCATAACTCTCGATAATAGAGTGATCAATCTGACAATGAATACCAAAATGGAGTTCATTAAAACATTTAAACATACAAAAGATGGTAACAAAATGGTAATAAAGATTGCATCAACAACATACCAAGCTCCTGATATTTAGCTTATCATGGTGAGGTTCGATGTTAACAAAAGCTCCATAAGCAGTTTTGTCATTAGTATCGTCCGTGGATGACCTGTAATGATTGGCAAAGTTAAGGTTAGATTTCGACACGATGAAGTATGTTTTTAAACTAAGCTGCAGATGCCTCTCTAGTAGAAACTTCCATACCAACAAGCTGCGGACCGATAAAAACTGAACTAAAAGCAAATGTATGGGACTATATTGACCTGCTCTGATCACTACAGATGAGCACAACATATTTGTTTTGATTATTGAATATCCTGAAAAAGATTGCTGTCTGTTCTTCAAAATTCTTAGAAGCCAAAGCCACTAAACCAAATGGCCCTGATTTCCCTTGTACTGATGCTGGTTTTGAACTGCAAAGCAGTTGTGGGTTACTCCAACTTGCGTCAAAAGTTTCCGCATCTTCTAACTTCGGTAGTTTAAATTTGACGAATACGTCTGCCTGTTATGTAATCAAAACCAGGAAAAACAAACATTGATTTAGTTATATTTAGATAGACGTTAGTGACCCTTCGGGATAGACGTTATAATTTACGCAAACCTGAGTCCGGCAAAGCAAGAGGCATATTTGGAATGGAACTAACCTGTGAAGCTGTTACGCCAGTAACTTCCTCTATTGAACCTCCTTTAAGAACTTTACTATGTAAATAAACCTTTTCCCCTCGGAGTTCATTTAGCTCTTTAACTGGCCATTGCTTCAACTGCTTACCGCTTTTATCGAGCAAGAGAACTCGAGGAATTGCCTGCAAAAGAGAACCCATAGATTGCCATAGGTTAGTGTATAAAAACAAATTTTGAACTAGGTGATTCAGATATCACTAGCGTTTGATTCGAGTTACTTAGAGTGTTAACTCAATTGAATTGAACGATTTGAACTATGGATTCGCATAATTAGGCCTTATGTTAAAACATGTTGCATACCTGTACTCCAGACCAACCCTTCACAGCATCATTGTCTACACTACTAGATTCATTTATCCAACCCCACAATATTCTCCTGTGCTTTTCACTATCGAAGAACGTTTTTGAAGCGTAAAACTTCCCGTAATCGTATCTCAAACCCGAATCATTATCGACCGATCCCTCATCTGGAGTATACTTATCTGTTCCAGGATTGTAGGTACCAACTGTGTAATAGTCATGTTTGGTGTCATCCAAGCTCACCTTAAAAACATGTTTAACATTAGGACCGAGAACCGACGTATCAAGACCCTTCTTTCCATCAACAGCCACTGGAAAGAAATCTGGGCATTCCCACATTCCTATTTCTTTCCCTGAATGAAGAGGTTCTTCTGCTTTAGTCCAATGAATAAAATCATCACTTCGAAATAAAATCGCCATTCCTTCACGGTCGATTTTGCTTCCAATTACCACTCTCCACTTCCCATCAGGGCCTTTCCAACCAGTAGTTGGATCCCTAAAGGAACTAGCATTGATACCATCAATGGGTTTCATTACAGGATTGTACTCAGCTGGCTTAACCCATTCTGTAAGGTACGGATCGGACAAGTTCTTAGGCACTGCCATGTCTTGCACTTGGTAGTTCCATTGATTCGACTCGATGATTCCTGTGTACTGAATAATCGGTTTTCCTTGTACAAATGTTGCTGAACCTGACCAGCAACCTTTGATATCAAATGATTCGGAAGGGTAAATTGCATGTTTATGGTGTTGCCAGTTTATGAGATCGGTGGATGTCGCATGAGCCCATACTATGTTACCCCATACTGGACCCAAAGGGTTCCATTGATACATTAGATGGTATATTCCATTGTAAACCATAGGTCCTGCATGGATTCATAATATTAACAACAAAATTCTAAATAGAAGAAAACTATGAAAAGAAACTAGAATTTTAGAGAACTAACCATTAGGATCTGTGAATTCAATAAAACACATTTCGCCATTCCGTTGTTAGAACATGTCAACCACAAAAAAAAAAAAAAAAAAAAAAAAAAAAAAAAAAAAAAAAAAAAAAAATTAGAACATGAAACAAAATTTTGCTCGTGCGCTGCTCGATCATTTTGTATCTAGTTTTTGAAGAAAGGTTTAGAGAAATACCATTCATCCAATTCTTGGAAGGTTGGAAATGATAACCAGTTCTATAAGGTTGATGAACGGAGTGGGTTTGGTATGATTGAAGATGCATGTGAATTATATGAGAAGCCTCAACTCCATGACTAATCAAAACAGTACATAATCCAATCAACCATAAAACATTAATCTTCATTTTTGTTTTTGTTTTTGAAAATCTTGCAAGAAAATGTTGGTGAAATGAAGAAGCAAAACCATCGGGTGGGTATTTATGAAAAAATTCCAACTTATTTTTAGATGTGCACTCAACTTAGACATACTAAATTTAAAAAAAAAGGATTTTGTTATGTGAATTAGTGGATAAGAAGTATGAATGTATATTGTTGGATGATTCAAATTTAAAAACTAATTTAATCTGAATGATGATCTTAATCTTGATAAATGAACATGTAAGTTGACTTAAAATATACTAATAATACCTACTTCATGGCCAGCTAATCCAACTAATCGTGGTGTGTGATGGTGTAAACAAGATTTTGTTTAATCACAAATAAATTAAAAAAAAACAATTCTTTGCTAGTGAATGGTGATGAAACAAGATCATTAAACTCTCATGCTAATCATTTAAGCTTTGCCCACTGATTAATTTTACCAACTAATTAGTCTTGGCCTTGACCAGGAAGCCAGGATCGAAGATAATAGGAGACGCGAAACATGAATAAAAAGTTTAAGTTGCCTACAGGCCTGTGACATCTTGCACGTCTTGCCATACATACAGCTAAGACTTAGGCCCCTTGAAATGGAAAACAACAAAAATCTAAGTTAAATAAGTAATCTTATTCTGTCACGTTCACTTCTTGTTTAAGAATTAAGAAAGAGCAGAAGAGTAAAACAATGGCTAAATGTAACATCATGCGGAAAAGCTTGAGATGTTAACCGAATCACCTAACACGATCATATAGGTTCTAATGAGATAATCAAAGATTTTCTGGAAGAAAAAAATATATAAAGAAAAAAAGCTTTGGGATGTGTTGTATCGATTCCCCATGTCTGAACTCGAATTCGGAATTAGCTTTTGATAGATAAGCACAGCTTAATTAAAAAAACAGGACCCATAAAAGAGAATCAGCGCTAGAAGAAACCTGTCACACTATGAAAAACGGATGCAACATTAAATTTGACATGAAGAGAAGTAACTGTCAACCAGTTTTGTTTTACAAAATACTACAGGTTTGTTTCTGAACCCATTTTCCATATATAATGAGTATACGAGGGAAAGTAAAAAGTAATTTTTCTCAGTAGTATTACACTCTGGACCGTGATCTACTTACAGTCAGCTAGATAGTAATTTCACAAGTAACGTATGCTCCATTGTGCTTCACAATCTCTTCGTATGGCTAGGGAATCCATTCTTCTATTAGACCCAATAAAAACAGATCAACAGATGTTCTTTCAAGCAGCAGGAACCTTTCTCCCGTCTTCAATGAAATAGATAGCACTTTCAGGAACCTGAAATTGAAAGTAAAAGAAACCTATCAACAAAACCATTATAGTTCATTTGACCTATTCAAGAAACCTTGTGTGGTTGATCCAACTGAAATTAATACATCAATATATGAAATTACATCCAACAGTATCTGACAGAAAGAAAAAAAACTTCTGGAATACTTGTTTTTCCTTAAAAAAAAGAACTAAGCAAAGTTCCACCATTGATTGACAAATAGGAAATTTATAGGAAGTTACAATCCCCACCACGTAATAGTGCACCTACACGTCTTCATCGACGTTTAATATTTTCTAATTTATGAGTATCATACCCAAAAAAAGGAAAGTTGGTTATAGGATTTCAGCAATCAGGATTTTGACAACCAAGTGTTTTGGCCAGTGTAAAATTTTAAGGCATAGAATCAAATATCCCAATGAAAAGTATAGTTATAAATTTGTTGGCATTGCTAACAAATGGAGATAGCTACAACAATTCACTTATTCACCATTGAATTTCTAACAACATTTAATATTTCAATAGTTGCTATTAAATTGAACTGATGGGATAAGAAGCATGATTCAGTGAGAGTATTATTGTGCGTTCAACTAGACAAACAATGGTACATGATAATCCATGCATCACCAACTGGCGCAACAAGCAACGGCCAAACAGGACATATAAAAGAAGATCTATATAAGTTGAAATACAAAATTAATACAGAATGAAAAATTGTGTGTGCTGTTTTCCTTTTCCACATCTCTATTGACTCGTCTGCACAGAACCTATACATATAAACAGCTATGTATAATGCACAGACTACAGCATGCATTTCTTGTACTTGAAATTAATGATTGCAGTGGTGTTATTTTGGCAAACAACTACTTGCTAATCTGTTATAGGCTCAATTTGGTCGTTGATGTCTAACAACGAAAACTAATAGGGGAAAACACAATAGGGATACGAAGCAAACCAAAAAAACCATGTCAAGATTCATATGACAGTGAAGTATAGTTTCATGAAAATGACTAAAAGGAAGAAAGATTAGATAACCGCACAAATGACATTCAATAGGATTGCAATGACTTACTTCAGGCCAGGTGTCTGTAATGAACTCCACAATATCATAGGATATGTCTCCCTGGACATCAACTTGCTCCTTCTCAGTTGGCCCCTGAAACAAAATATTTTGGAATTCAGAAAAGGAACAGCATAAATATACACCAATAGGATACATAAACACTATTGCATGGAACTGCATCACCTTAACAACAGATGCTCCTGATGCAAACTTCTTCCCAAGCTTCTTTGATGCGTCACTCAGTTTAACACCTAAACATATGTTTTGAATAAGCTTTATGGTAGTGAAGAAAATCATAAGCTGAACACAAGTCAAGATTACATCCAATGACCATAGATACAAGATAAACTTCTGAAAGAATATACGAAAGAGAACCAAGGTGCATTTTGGAAGCTTACCAAAGAGGTCAAGTCCTTTAACAATTGTGACACACTTGCGCTTATTACGTACAACCTTCTCAATAATAACTTCCTTCTTATCCTGCAAAACACGCATCATCTTCAGACATGATGAACATATTTCTACTATGCTGAATAATTGAAAAACAATAAAAATTTGGAGCATTACAAATTTACAAACGTATACTGCTAAAATCATACTATATAAGAATGCAAAACTTGGTTTATGAACAAGAGAGCAATTACAAAAGTGTGAGAAAAAACACACATACTAATTATAGTAATTTGCACAAGGTCATCATGTACAAAAGAGTGACGCTGTTCTGTTTATAGAGATAATTTGCAAAAGGTCATCATGTACAAGAAAGTGATGCTGTTCTGTTTATAGAGATTAAACAACCTGTAATCCTGTCCTGTGTGAGAGATCATCTGAGGATTCCAAATTTAATAACTATAAAGTCGGCATGGATACGCTTCACACATGAAACTATCATAGCCAAACAGACAACAGCATGGCTTTAAGAGATATTGGTTCTCGTCTAATAAAAAATATGAATCATACAATTACAGAAAATGGGCAACAAGCAGAAGTGTTGATCAGTCTCAATCATGATAAGTACAGCAGAACAATTCATAAACTATTGTATATCATACAGTTTCAAAGACAATGACATAGAAGCAATAATATCCACACTCTAAATTGAGCTACCTTTTGGTCTGTGACCCTCATATCAAAACGGGGACTTTGGTATTGGAGTATTGATCACATTCAGGGTTTTCTAGAAATCATGCAATAGAGGTAAAAAGCAAGGTGCTTTAGAAATGGGCAAGAATCAGAAGTTCAAAAGTTTCAAACAGTCTTAATCATGTTATGCATACTCTAGATCATTGAGCATTACAGAAAAGCACCAAGAACACCCACGCTCAACATGAAGCTACTTTTTTGGTCTGTGCCCCTCAATTCAAACAGGACACTTGAGTTTGACAATCTGGGGTTTCTTAAATATCATGCAATAAAGTAACAACTGCAAAGTGTTCTTCCAACAACCATAACCAAGTACATGCCCAAAAGAGCACACTCCCTCTTCAACATTCCCAATATTTTAAGCTCACACAATTCATTCCCCACAAACTCTACCACCAACTTCATTCAGGGAAACCTTTTTTAACCACATACCCGACAACAATTCCGCAAAATTCATACCAAAATAATAGAATCAATCTAAAAAGAAACCCACACGGCATAACAACAGAAAATATCCTCTAATGTGTCAATCAGATTGAAATTTCACACACAAAAAAAACTTACTTTCTTCTTAATCTTTCCACCAGGAAGCCTTTTTACTTCTTCTTTACCAGTTGAACTCCCCTCTATAAAACACCCCCAAACAATCAAAAACCCTAATTTCCAATCAATCACATAAAAAAACAAAAACCCATTGAATCAAAACATTAAAATTACCTTTAGAAGTTGTTAACACAGCACCATCAGCACTACCAGAAGCAATCCCAACCCCATGTAGCTTCTCAGTTGCCTTATCAACTTCATTCCCATCTGCATCTGAAGACAAATCAAATCATCACAGAAGGAATGATTTTGGGATTAGGGTTTGTGAGGATTTAGGGATTTACTTTACCTTTTGGGATTAGATGAGGGTAGACTTCAGGGGCATTCTCAATCAACCACGGCTTGCATTTCTCAAAATCTTGTCCAAATTCACAATATTCTGCTGGTAAACTACAAACCCCACAATATAATACTTTTACTGCTTCAAGTTTCTCTGCCATTAGAAATTGCTCTTATACTTTGTTTGTCTCTTTAGTTTCTCTTCTCTTCACTGAGTTGCAGAGAGGAAAATATATGCGGTGAAGGAAAAGGAAAAATTGGTTTATAAGCAAGCTGCAAAGGTTTGCTGTGGGAAAGAAAGCTTGGTAAATATTTGCACGAGAAAAGGTAAGTGATAGAGGGCTATGGGCAGAGAACCTGGTTAGCAATTCGCACAACTACAGAAATGCGGGTCCGTAAAGATATGCCCACGCATAGGCTATATAAAATAAAAATTCGGTTAAATATATAAAATTTTAAATAAAAAATCAGAAATACGGAAAAACGTGTTTAATGTGTTTTGTATATATTAATTTTATATTTAAAATTTGGTATAAATATTTATTTTTTAATCTTATTTATAATTTTTAACTTTTATGTTAAACGTGATTTTAACAACTAATTTCATAATAACCTTCTTGATCATAGTTTATTTTATCAACATCGTCGTTCTGTTTTTGTGGTGCATCTTGATGGTAATATAGTATTAAATAATGATTGTTATCTTCTACTTGATTTCGGTATTTGATTCACAAATCTATTCGGAATTCGAAAAAATCGCGAATAATTCGTTTAGTCTAAAATAACTTATTTCTAGGTAGGGGTTGTAAATGAGCGGTGATTTCAAGCGGAATATGTAGTTCGCGAATATTTGTGATTTATTCGGCAAAAATGTGTGAACTTGCTAATTAGGGACTAAAAAACACTCATTCAAACTAAATGAGTTAGACCATAATTGATCAAATTAGGTGTCACTATGGGTAGGGAAATGACTCTCTTTCACCCAAACTCCTTCATACACTCTTTCAATCGAATGAGTACTCGGTAGTCTAGTCTAGACGGGTGAACTTTAACCATCCAAGTCAGACAGATGATGTTTCCCCGTCAGGGTATTTTTTTCAATACTGAATTCTCAAAACGCGGGACCTACCTAGATTATTATTACGAAAATAACTATATATATTACTTGGACGGGTAATCATTACTCATCCAAGTAAAAAAAAATTATACTGTAAGGGGAAACTTCACCCATTTATCCTTTTTACTTCACTAATCCACAATACAAAAGTCGTTCATTCACCCAGTCATTCAATCATTTTAAAAGGGACAGAGTGTTTGAACACTCTATTCCATAGTCCTTACTTTTAGGAGGAATTTTACTCTCTTTAACTTTGCTATGTGGGGTCGAAAATTCAATTTCAGCCTAAATAAAGTTAGGGAACCTGAGTATCCGTTTAATATATTTTATTTAGTTATATCGCTAATAAACAGAATAAAATATATAAAAATGGGCCTAAAAAAATACAATGCAAAACAGCATGTTGCACATGTGCATCTGCTAGAATGTGAGGAAAGTGAGGCTGTAGTAGTTGCTCTTCTCCGTATTCTCGAGATAAAGCCACAATATGACCGTTATAATGCTTGCTCTAATGGGTATATCAATCCAATAGTGAGTGATGTTTTATCTTATACGGATTTGAACCTCCAATAACAACCATGGAGTTTTTTCCCTTAGACTTGAGGGGCTATTTTATGGGTTTTTAATGCTTTGGTGATTGTGTAGCAAGATTTCTACACTAGTTTAACCAATTTCACAAGAAATTACTGGTATTGTGCGAAATCCAACCCTTAAATCTCTTCGTTACTGGTTTAACAATCTTATTTGGGTAGGGGTGCGTGGCCAAGCCTATTCGAAGTTGGTTTCAATTATTTTAAATGGTTCAAACGGTTTTGGTTCCTAAGTTAATGAAATTGGTAAAAAAATACTACCTCCGTTTCAGGAAAAGAGTTACTATCACTTTTTCATTTTAGTCTAAAAATAAGTTAAAATAAAAAAGTGATAGTAACTTTTTTCCTAAAACAGAGGAAGTATGATTTTAGCAGTCGTATTGAATCAAACCGATAACTGTTTTGTGTTTGGTATGATGTAAAAATGATAAAAATAAAATTTTGCAAATATTGTGGTGAAATACACCTAATTCTTTTTGTCTTCTACAATTTTTGAAGATTTAGAACAACAGTTTTTAGACAAACCGGGTTGAATTACGATGAGCCTGTAAAAAAAAATTACATGTGTGAAAATTTGCAGGATACTATTCAGGGCCAGCATGTTACTAATATGCCCAAATAAGCCCCACGAGCTAGGATCAAAAATTTAGAACCTTGTTTTAGGGCATACTCAAAATATATGAGGCATATAAAAGGATTAAACTAATTAGGGTGGGGTGATAAGGGGTATCCTAGGATAGGTAAATTATTAGTTACTCTTAATTAATTTATTAATTTACTTCTTTTTTTTTTAATTCTTTAATTCTTTAATTTTTTTTCTTATTTTCTTTTGAATTTGTTTTTTGAATTTTTTAATTTTTTGAATTGAGTGAAGTTGTAGAGCCAGAACCAAATCCTCGTTGCAAAGAAATGTACAATAGAAAATATTTCCTACAAATCAGTGTTTTATTTTCTTGTGTTTGATTGATAGATTATTTTTAAATCAAAAAAAATTGAATTTTTCGGTAGTTACAGAATGAAGTTTGGTTGATAATTGAAACGAATTATCATTCGAACTGCTTATTTTTCATTCTGAAGGTGCTGATAAATAGTTCGGCTAATAATTAAACACGAAAATGATAGACAGACTTCATTTTACGAAGAACAACACTAAATTCGGTTGTCTTATTGTTTGTTCGAACCAGCAAACCTAAGTTCGACAGTTAAAGAGTGAAGTTCGGGTGATAACTTGTCAGTCGAACCTAGGTATATTTTCAGAACACCTAGGTTCTGCTGATAAATTATCAGTCGAACAACTCATTGTTCTTCATATATGAAAAATACTCGAAAGTTCGGCAGATAACTTGTCAGCCAAACCTAGTGTGTTGTAAATAAACAAAATTATAAAAAAAAAATTTAAAAAAATTGAAAAAAAAAGGCAATTTTACTATCAAGCAAAATATATGGATAAGGGGTTTTTAAGATTACTATCTAATGACCCAATTTTGTTTTTATTTGATATGCCTCAAAAATTTCATGGATGCCCTAAAACAAGATACAAAATTTAAACACTCATTAGTGTTAGGTTGACCAGCTTCCAAAAATGTACCAGCTTGTTAAACTTCTATAAATATGACCAACTCTAAACTTGATGTAAGCAGCCTTCATGATATCTAGATTGAGTGAGCTACCTATGTGGAGTAGCACATGTAAGCTTGAAATATAATCAAATCACCTTTGAATATTTTGCAGATATAATCATTATAGTAAATTTTGGATTTCGGTTTCTTCTCGGCTGGAAGCCTGACACCTTGACAACGTTATCTAAGGAAGATATATATTTGGTGAAATTATATGCCTATAACATATGTAAACCAAATATTGTAATTTGCAAACTTTAAACTTGTTAACCTTGTACAAATATAATTAAAAAAAATTCTTAACAACTGGAGTTTGATTCAACATAGCAAGTTATAACTTAGAGTCCAAATAATTAAAAAGAAAACATAAATCTTTCAAGTTTATTCCTCATTATCAATCTCCATCCACTTATACTACAAATTTTAAAGTTCTATCACCTTCGACTTATAATTATTTATTGTGATTCGTCTGAATTCCACTTATGCTACCATTAATATCGGTTCTCATACTGCAGTTACTAATGGTCTCGCCACAATCCCGGCCGTCTCGGAAGATTTTCTTGAATCGTCGAGATTGAAAGAATCGTCTCGTTCCAAGGCTGAGACCGAGATTTTCACAGAAATATCGGTCGTCTCAGTCGAGATTAACTATATTAGATATAATAACAGTCGAACAGTTGTACCTGATGACGAGGATCATCCTTGATAACAGAAGTATTTCCTTCCCTTGCAACTCATTCATGGTAACAATTTAAAGAGTTATTTCACATGAACATATAGCAATCCCCTCGCCATCATTATTCATGATAACAACAACATTTCCTTCCCCTATGGTTAATATCCTTTTGCACATGTAATATCCCAATATAATTCGACGGGTAGGGTTCGCCGAATGGAATATAAGTAATGGTTTAATCGTTCCCAATACCGAGGCATTTTCATTACAATGACTCCAGAGTTGGAAAAAGATTTGCAGTTAAGCATACTCAGACGAGAGTATTCCAGGGATGGGTGACCTCTAGATAAGTTGTTGTTAGATGACTGCAACGTCGTTTATTGAAAACTCCACATTATCGGATAACTATAGTGGCTAAGTAGAGACAATATCGGTGTAGGGTCGGGTCATTACAAATGGTATTAGAGTCGATAAAAAGTCACTTGTCGAGGGTAAGAGAGTATGTTGAACGAGATGGGCCAGCTACTTGTCTCATGAATGACATGAAACGTAAAAAGGTGACTTCGCGAACCTATTACAAGAAATTTCCCATGTGCCTTTTTGAGCATTTGAGTTCGCAAACCTAACAAGTTAGAATTCTCTTGTAATATTTAAGTATTTGTGTTCGCGAACATAATAAGTTTGAATGCTCCTGTAACTTTATTTACATTAGATTTCGCGAGCATATTTCCTTGAGTTTGTGAACCTACAAATCTTGAGAGTTCTATTTTCTCTCTTATATCTATACAGATTTAACCGTGAATTCATGGACGTAAAAGCTTAATGAGCCAACTCCTAACTCTGTATATTTTGGATCATTCATTTTTATTTTAGGGGTAATTGATTTTGGTACTTGGGTTTTATCCAACATTAGGGTTTGGTCTAACTTTTGACAAACTTAGAGTTTGGTACCTAGAAAAGACGTTGATCCGCGTTGACTATGTTAATTGATAATGTGTACTATTTTCTATTAACTAAATAGTTAATTACTAAAAGAGATCTAAGTATACTGCTAGGGTTTATTTGTGTTTTATGGAAACTGAAGTACGATTAGAAGGATTGAAGCAGAAAGAACTTCTCCCACTTTTCTTCATCGATTTCATTGGTAAGTCATATGGTTTACTCGATTTTGCTATTTCTTTGCTTTCTTTGTGATATGAATAATAGGAATTATAGTAATTTAAGTGTTGGGTTCTGTTTAATCTTTTCTATTTTTCGATTGAATAATTAGGGTTTATAAAAAATTGGGGGTTTTTTAAATTAGGTGTTTCTGAATACTTTAAAAGGGGAAATATAACATGGGTTTGGTTTTATTTAATGGTAACTTTGTCGAATTTTGTTTGTTTCAACAAATTTATGTTGTTTTATATTGGCAATTAATACTTGGTTATACTGACTCGAACTCGTTCTTGGGACAAGTCACAAACTAATTTTTGTTTATTAAGTTATTTCAATTTGTTTTTTTATGGAATATTGCAATCTGCATCTCTTGCTACTGAATATTTAGTATCTTTTGAGTCTTAAAAAATCGGTATTGATTTGTTAGAACCGAGTTAGTGATGGTTTACAGATGTTTCAGAAAATTATAGTTGAATTATGGATATGTATTTAGTCTAAAAATAGACCAAATTGAAAAAGTGATAATAACTCTTTTCCAGAAACGAAGGGAGTATTAAACATCTATTCAATGTACGAATCTTTTTTTTTTTACGACCAGTTAATAGGATAAATTCATCTGATACAGAATTACCAGAAATAATACACCGACCCATTAAATATTCCTAATACAAAAATGGAAATCAAATTATGGGTAACTTTTTTTAGTAAATAATTTATATTAAGATTGTCATATTTACTGAAATTTTCGTTTTAGATACTTTTCATTCTGGAGTCTTGATTGAATTCATTGAATGTGATTGTTCATTTCAGTTTATATAAATTCGATCTAACTTCATACCCAAATTTTTCATTCATTACATGTTATTAGTTTCTGTGTTTTTTTTCTCTAGAGCTCAACCTGGTATGTTTTTTTTTTTGATTATTATTATGTTTTCATGATTATTTGTTTTCTTGATCATGTCTTTTTGTCTAATTTCTACAGTTGTATTATCTATATACTCCCTTTGTTTTCCAAAGAGTGATATTTTTAGTATTATCTTTTCCCCCCAGATAGTATTTTTTAAAAATTTGTAAATTTTTCTCTCTATTTTCTTAAAAATTATGTTAATAGATAAAAAAATATCACTTTTTAATGGATACAGAGGGAGAGAGTATTCTTTTTGCTACTTGAATCATGTTTTTGTCCCCAAAAAGATATGCTCCCTTCTTTTTCAAAAATTCAACTATTTATTTCAAAAAATTGTTTAATAAAAATTGAATTATTTCATCAAACAAAGCAATATTTCTAAAATTATTTTTTTGATTAATTATTATCAGTATATCAAATATGTATAATCTGATAGTCATGTTTATATTCGTTACGTATATGTTTTAAAATGCTTTCCAATAATATAAAGTTTATAAATATTCGTGACATAGTTTGAGATACATATTATTTCTAAATTTTTACTATTTTATTATCCTAAGAGTATCTCCAATACTAAGTCAAAAAAATCCTACGTAGAAATCATTGTTAGACCCCCGTTTGTGGGGTTTTTCATACGTGGGCCTAAATAAAACTTTTTATCTTAAAACTGACCTTCAATAGTTAAGGTTTTACCATGTATTTTAGATTTAGGTAAATATAAAAATATTTTTTTAACATGATTTTATATTAAGTATGAATTTTTTTTAAATAAAATTAATGACATGAAAATAGTTAGAAGTTATTCCGAATGTGTAATTAAGATTTTCTTTAACACTTTCGTATTTTGTATCTCATCCCTTCTAATTTATAAGACCTCTTAGAGATGAATTTATGTTAAATAATAGCTTAAAATCCTACGGGTCATGAAAACAATAATACATAAAAGTATTATTCTCCCTCCATATCTTAAGGATTATCATAGTATACATAATAATAATAAATAATGTTTTTCAAATTTTTATTTTTTACTGGTTCTTATCCATGTTTTTTTATTATGCTAAACTATCTATATTTTGGTTGTATGTAGCCCAAGAGACTCAAAATGGCACATCAACCTTGTGGAGCATGCAAGGTAAAAAAGAAAAAATGTTCACCTCAATGTAAATTGCTTCCATATTTTCCAGTTAATGCGATGGAGAATTTCATGACAGTTCGTGCACATTTCGGCGCAAGAAATTTCCTTAAGCTAGTGAAAAAAGAGAAGAAGCCTCATCTGTTTCAAATAACGGCTGAGACACTAATTGCAGAAGCCGTGCACAGAACAATTGATCCTGTTTATGGGATATCAGGATTTTATGAAGCAACAATCGAGAGTCTTCAACAACAGATGATATCCAAAGATCAATTAATACATGATTTGCAACAACACATTCAAAATTTGAGTTTCCTGATTAACGGAGGAGTTGTGCCACCGCTGGTACGAGCTATACCACCGTCGGTAGCCACAACACCATCACCACCACCACCAAATACTCCATCATTTGCCGTTAATGCTACCGTAAGTTCATTCATTCCATTTCAAATCCATTAGAAGGCGAGGCGGGGGATTTGAAAAGTCTTATCTTGGAGAAATATTTCAATTCTTTTGATTTGAAAAAATATTCCAATCTTTCCATCCAACCCAACCTACCACCATCACCTGAATCCTGAACAAAACATAATTTAGGTATTATTATATATTTTTTTATCATATATATAAAGTCACACGCGTCAATTTAACCATGGTGGATAGGAAATTGGAGAATTCTAAGATGACACTCCATTTTAGACCATTTTATCGATTTCCCCATACAGAAAAAATCTTTCCAATTTTCTTTTTTTATTTCATTGGTATTTCATGTCAAGATTAATTTTCGTTACAAACTCTTCTTCATTTGTAGGGATCTGAAGAGGTTCCACCGTACTTCTCTCTTCCACCGTATTACTCTCTTCCAGAAGAAGAGTCTGGCTCTGATACCGGCACCGGCACTGATTCAACTGGGAAAGAGTTTGAGCTTCTTTTTCAACTTCCTATAACTCCTTGTCCGTAAGAAGATCGGAAAATGCTGATCATAAGCACCAATAATCAACAATGGGAAGAATACATTGACAACATTGAGTTAATGATTTATGTTTGTTTTCATCAGCATTTTCCTTCTATTTGTTGTTTCTTAAAGGCAAATTTCGGAATGAAAAATGCAACTCATTGGTTTATGAGTTTTGACTAATATGTGATGTCACTATATTGCTATATGCACGTAGGTGCTGTCTAAGACTTTAGCGTTAGCGTTTTGACAAAACACAAACGCACCGAGTAACCGATAATATATATCTAGTTTGATTGGAAAAATCAAAATCCTAAAAATTAAATTTTGAGATAATCTAATTATTGGAATTAAATTTAAAATCTAAAAAATTTACCTTTTTTCATTGAGGTTGGATTTTATGAAATCATATCTCATACCTACGGGGGTTAATGGAATTAGAATTATATAGAGTTTCAGAGAGATCTTAAATCTCTTGTTAGTCGTTAGAGATTTTTGAAAGAGTCTTTTAAACACTAGTGAATAAAGATTTTATTTAAGTTCCTGAAATTCATAACTTTGTGTTATTGGTTAGGGACTTCTAGAAAGTCCTTTAAATGCTCATGTTATTGGTTATAAACTTAAAAGTCATGAATTTTTAATTTTGAGAGACTTTGAGATAATTTTATGCACAAATAAGTATGAAAAAAGTCTTTCCAAAATATGTGATAATTTGGGAGACTTTAAAACTAATGTTGATTTATTTTTATTTTTTTGCAAGTGCCTTTTTTTCTTTCTCTTATGTACCGAACTTTTAAATTAATGATCAATCAAGCTATTTTGTATTATCCTTAAATAAACCATTTTTTGCAACTATATTAGCATACTAATCATCATAATATATTACTTATAACAGGCTTAACTATATATAAGACGAGTTATTAGAAAAAGACATAATTTTTCTTCAGGAATCTAAAATACGTGGATTTTTAATTAAATTTGGATTGTTAAGTATCATGTGAAATTTTTCGGTGATCGTGGAATTTGGTTATTTTATACGAACACATGCATGGATAATATATACAGTAGTATTTTTAGTAGTCTTAATAGAATGTTCCATGATGAAGAAGAATGGACAAACCAGTCCACCAAGTGATTATATATAGTGATTAGAACCAAGTGATTATGTATGTGTTGGATAATAGTCTCACATGTGCTATCAACAATTCCTATATGGTTTCTTGGATTTCTCCACCCACCCCCAATTGATTTTTTTCAATAAATAAATGATTAAAACAAACCTACTATGATCACATTTATTGTCTCTATAAATCATAAAAACTTCGTAAAAATCCACTATTTAGTTTCTCTAAATCATAAAGACTCTCCAAAACAGTTTCATAAAATTACTTGAAATCTCTAGATTTCTAAAGAATCTCTGAGAGTCACTTAAATAAAAATCTTTGAAAATCCCCAAAATTCTCGTTTGACTACCCCCTGCTAATGTCATTAACTTACAGACTTCAAAGAAGGTAAATTATTCAAAATAAATTATTTACATTAAATTACAAAATAAATTTCTTTAATATGATTAAATTTGGTAAATGCAAACTCATTTATGAGAAAGATTGTGCATTTAAATATAACCAATTAGGATTTTTTTTCAATAAAAAATATACTCCCTCCGTTTCACTTTACAGAGAAATTTTGGAGTTTTTACGTTGATTAAGGAAAAGGGAAAGACACTAAATTATTTTTCATTAGTGTCCATGAAAAAAATCTTCAAACATTGATTGTTATTACTATATTATAAAAAAAACTTATGGTTTTAAGACAAAATTTAAGGGGGTTGTTGGTAGTTTTATGTAAAAATCTAAAAAATCATCAAGTATTTTGGAACCAGAAAAAAACCTTAAACCCTCATCTAAATGAAACGGAGGGAGTATTTTCTTTTGGTAAAGGAATCCAGATGAAAGTATTAGGGATGTGACTAGATTAGACCTTCTTCGATGGTAAACATGTGTGTTTTATATATGGCTCCACACCCAAGACATCCTCTTGAGAGATTATAATTTATATATGGGGTTATAAATTTTCTAATACCAAAAGTAAAAAATAAATATCTCCAACCCATAAATTAGTAAAAAATATATTTGTATATGTATCATTTAATGATTGATTAAATTTATTTCTATTTTTAATTCTAAAATGAATTATTAAATACTGATGGGTTGGATTGTGAGACATCTGTTAGGATCGATGCTATAAGAAAACAATACGAAAAACGAAAAACAAGAACACAAGATTTACTTGGTTCACCCAAATTGGGCTACGTCCAATGAGCGGCTGCGGTTTTCACTATGATCTCAAAAACGAATTTTAGAGGAATACAATGATAATGATAATACACCAAACCTAGATAGGGTAACTCTCTATATATATAGAGACAACGGGTCGCTAGTCGGATCTGGTCAAATGCGAAACCGGGTCGTGCACTACCAAACTCCACTCAAACATAACAACATCCTCTTGGCGAACCTCCAAAAGAAGAGACTTATCAATCTTCAGAAAAATTGACATATCTTTTTCGCATTAAAGGGTTAGAGGTGATTTTTAATAAAAATATATTTGCTTCCTATGTAACTCAACATTTTTTTGTTTAAAATACAACCATTTAAGAATCTCTTATAAAAAGAATTCTTCCTTAAAACCTTATTAAATCCAGTTTCATGCAAACACCCATTTATCTCTCATCAAAAACTTCCTCCACAAATAATAGGCGAGACCATCACCTTGCTTAGATTTAATCAATCTGGAGCAAATCTAAGCAAGGATTTTATTAATTTTTTGAGTTTTAATAGATTATTCAATTGATTAAGATTTTTTTATTTTTTTTGGTGTTTTTTAATTTATTTCTTCACTATTCTTGGTGATTTTGTCTTCTCTTTTAGAGGGATTTTTTCTTCGTATTGGTGGTGATTCATTCAATCTTCAATGGTTGGTTTATGGCTTGCAATTCTAGATTCAAGAATATCGACGATTCAATTCAGTACCGTTTTAAGTTTATCTTCAACAAAAGAAATTTATGGAATTCGGGTTTTTCATTTATATATACAAGAATAAGAGCTAAGCACTCTTTAATCTTTATTAAAGAAGAAAAATATTTTAAATGATCTGAACTGCTTTTCATATTATTATTTCTCTCTACTTTTCATATAAAGATGGATATCTTTGTGATATTTCACTCTTTTGCTTCGCGATTTACATGTAATTGATATCTTTATTTGTATTTAAGTTTTGATTTCTTGTATTTTGAGTTTATTCTTATTCAGGGACGGAGGGAAGGGTGAAAACGGGTCACCCACTAAATTTTGAATTTCAATAAGAAAAAACTTGAGTTTCATATAATTTTAATGTTCTTTGGATGCAAATAATAATATACAATTGAAATTTATGTGAGTAATGGGTTTAAAGTGTAAACTGATCACTTAAAAAAAAATCCTACCCGAGAAACACTCTCTAAGGAAACTAAAGAAAACAAACGATAATAGACTATAAATCAATAGTATTAGAATTTAGGTGTCGTACCCATCGTCGTTAGGGATGAAACACAAATTATTCTGGTATGTCATGTTGTTGTTGCCGTCTCTTGCCATCAATGTACTAGATTGATGTATTCAAAATAGGGTGTAAATTTTACCCTATGCCCCAAGTTCCAGTACCGACCGCCCTTACCCATGGAGTTCTACGGGTACTCATGGCCCCCTATGGACCTAACTCATTTAAATAAAAGGGCGGGTAAAGGCTAGGAGCTGAATTTCCTTGCCCGACCTTATACCCCGCCTAGCTTCTCACTAATACTATCTATTTATTTGGTCTAATTGTTCATTTTTAATTTTCATCTTATGTTAAAAAATATAATATATAAAATTATAACATACTGAATAACCAAACTATGCATATATTTTTTCGATAAAAAATTATTTTACTAAATACACTGAAAAAATCTACGACTTCCTTTTAACATGATTCAATCTTGAAGATTTTAATTATTATTTTATTTTATAATTATATAACTTTTTTTCTTTATAAATTAATTAAAAATTTTGCTATATATTTAAGGCTCGTCCGGCCCTGCCAGCCCGAGACCAAATTATTAAATAGGCTTGGACAGGCCATGAACATTTTATTTTGCTTCAAATTCCTGCATGTCCGGCCCATTTAATATAACGAGCAAAAAATTACTATGCCCTGCCCGCCCTTGCCCATTTAATTAATGGACCAGACTGTCCGACCCGCCCTAATTTACACTCCTTATTTAAAATGAAATTTATAATCTTATCGTGAAAGTGGTAAGTTTGTATACCATGTGAGCAACTCATATCGATAAAAAAAAACTTGTATATCATGTGAACAAATTTGTTCAACCCATAACATACAAATCCTGATTTTATCCTATTCTTATTTATGGTTGGTCCAAGTTGATGCCCCTTAGAGTTTGTTTAATTGTTATATCTGTACAATTTTCTTTACACCATATAAATCGATGAAATGCACTCTTATTAACCAGGGTGGATTATAGAGTCCATTACACCAGAAAGAAGAAAAGTTTATGCAATCTAAAAAAGTTACGATGTCATACAGAAGAGGCACATACAACATTGAGACATTTTGTGGGCAATCAGAGGCATAGCCCAGCCAGTTGGGCCGGCCCCATTGCCTTCCCAGCCCGCCCAAACCCCATTAGGACATATACTCACCCTTCTAGAGGGGTATAAGATGAGTTGTGCATGAGGGTCAAATCCTCCACCTACCAGGGAGAGGACATAATCCCTCCCTACCAGAGGATGGTTACTACATTAATAATCTAATCTGAAGATCCAAAATTTCATACTAGCACATTTCAAGTAAGCATAAGACTCGATTATTTATTAGAAACCAGCTTCAGAACATCCCTTTCTTCCAAATTCTTGGGGGTTAATTTCATCTGTGCCAAACTAAAATACTGGGCATCCTTTAACCGAAATACCTGGTTCAGTCGGACAAGTTGCTAATGGACAGTGATCCAATTGAGTTCCCCACCATTTCAGATTATGATGCGCGTTTTGAAGTGTGAAGAACAAGAGAACACCCATGAATGCCGTCCCTGCATCTAAAGCCGCTGATAAAACGTAGTTGTATTTTTGCCACCATCGTTTCCGGTAAACAAAGACAAAGTAGTTAAATATTGTGCCTGTGACAAGCCAACTAGCTATATTTGTTGGAGTTGCAGGAGGCATTCCTGCAAAGCCGTAAGAGATAACGGGAATGTTGATCAATGGAATCCATTTTTTCTCTGGGAAGATTTTGCTCATAACCCAAACCGGTACGGGCAAAATAGCTCCTACTAGAAATAACCAGACCAAATTCCTATACATTGATCCTGCTCCAAATAATCTCCTTGGTCCAATCAAACCCCAAATTACTGAAGCATCGAACGTAACTCGGTATTTTGGGCAAGTCCATGGACTGTCAGGATGAAGAGCCTCAACGTCACAAAGGTTCTCGATGTTCTCTAGCATCCACCATGCAACTGCCAGGTTTACTGTTCCGGAAAGTAGCGTTCCAACAAGCTTCATTGTAGCACGAAAAAAATATAAAATGAGTGAAAAACAGAACATATATAGATATAGTCAAATTTTAAGTTCTGTATTCCTGAAGTTGTATCTGACAAGAGAAGATACCTGAGCTGTGAACATGCATCTTGGTGGGATTTTCATGTAATGTCCGAGTTTCAGATCGGCTAAAAAAGAGAGCGCATGGACAGTGCTTATTCGTCCATATATCTTGAAAAGAAGGTTCGCAATTGGCTTTCCGGGCAGCACATATCCGATCATGAATTCCGCTATGATATCATATCCAAGTCTCTGAAAAGGATCAAATATCATTAAGAAAATGAAGATGCTACCAGTGCAAATTGCCTACAGAACAATTGAAAAGTTTCAGTTTGTGAACATTACTTGGTTTGTAGTTGCTTCAATAACCCCAATAGGGAGAGTGACAATCCACGCCAAGGCGAAAGCGAAAAGCATTCCCCACCATGGAAGCTGAATATCTTTTTTCCATACGAAGGAAGTTAACAAAGCAAACGCCATGCTGACAACTAATAAAATGAGGAACCACCACTGAGGAACATCTTTGTAATTCTTCATCAATCTTGCATGGATATCGAGTTTTACATCTTTCATAGCCGACTTGCTCCGTTTCAGGATATCCCTACACAGCAGGAAACCAATCAATTCTCAATTTTTTTGAGCTACTAAGTGCTTTGCAATGGAAATTTCAAAGAATCCTACCTGCCATGAAAAAGTGCCACATGAGTCATGGTTGCTGCAATCCTAGCAAACCCGGATCCGATGGAGAGAGCAAATAGAGGACTCAAGTAAAGCTTCCCGTAATTGTCGTACGCAGCAATGTTCAGATCATACTGAGGAGTCAGAATCTTGGTAGTGTCGTAAATGTGACCAGTTGAAGTGAAGAGCTTATTCGAAAACATTGGGAATTTTCGTGCATCAAATGTGTTGAACTTCCAGTAACAAAGTGGAACAATTATGTAGATAAACATGATAAATCCAACAGCTATGTTCAAAATTGAATACCATGGTGCTATCAATGGACTTCCATGGTATGCTGAGATTCCTGCCCAGTCGAGTGTGAAAGCTCCTACACCAAGACCGTGATAACCTGAACCAATTTGTTGAGCTGTAATACTATGAGGCCAAACCCAACATACCCAGGAAAAGAATGTCAAGATTGGGAACAGATAACCCGGTAAAGCGTAGTAGACAAAGCTTGCTGCCATGAAAATGAAGAAGAATTGCATTCGAGTAAGGCTTTTCGATTTTGAATCCTTCTCATGAAGCGCTCTGCAAGTTTAACATTCCAACAGTACATTTTGTAAACCATTATATGCAAGGAAAATTGCAAACATAAACCAAAAATTGACTTGAAACTATTTATGAATTACTGCAGTTAAATACTACCTCCGTCCCACAAAAAGTGAAAGTGTCTCTTTTTGTGGGACGGAGGGAGTATAAAGACTAGTTAAAGCTGCATTCCATTGGTCACAAAATACCAGGTCTATGGTGTGTGGCAGCGTAGTTCGGGCTAATTGTGACCAAACTCGCATCAGGTGCCACAAAATGCACTTAAGGGAGAGAATAATCACTAAGCATACTTAGGCAGGGTGCTTGTTTTTCGACAACGGTGGAGCCAAATAAGGGATAATTTCTCACACTTGGCAACTAACTCCTAAGCTTTCCCTAGGCCTAGACTTTGAATTTTCACCCTTAGATTTTTTTAGCCTAGAATCCTAGCTCCGCCACTGACAGTGACGAAGAAAAATATATTCTGAATTGCCTTTAGATTAACCTGTTAGGAATATGATTAAGAAACTGACTGAACATCGGTTTTATTTGCCTGCTATTTCACTTTATTCCTAAAATATCTTCAAAATCTTCCTGACATAAAAAAGTAAAAGTTTTTCCTCCATTTTGAATATTTTTAGGCATATATACTCGATAAGTTAACTTCCCATTCACATTTCATATATTATCTTTACCCTTTTCCAGTACTGTTATTTTCAGTCATAAAGTTTAAAGACTAGGAACTTTTTAATCAGAGCCACCACAACAACCAATTGCCATATAAAGTTTTAAAGTTTTAAACCACTAAACCACTGAATTTGAGAGAAAAAAAGAGAGATACCTGAATAGAGAAACCTGAGCAAGGTTTGAAGGCCACCACATTTCAGCTGGATCAACCAAATATTTTCTGAGCATTCCAGCCCATCCATACCCCAATATCTGCATTTTTGCATTTGTGAATTTGTAATAAGTATATGTATAAATATGAAATCTCCGAGGCCTTGCTTGGTATCTTGTGAAAATTCGCAAGTGCACCAAAAATTGCACTTGCTTGCAAAAACCCCCAAAAAACAGACAGTTTGTTGCAAATAATTTTGTAATTGCAAATTTTTACTGCATATCAAGCAGGAGCCTAATACCATTACATTACTGGAAACAATGAACGATAGGATTAGCAAAACCCCATGAAGGTATACATGAGAATTACCTGTGTAGACAAGACAACAAGAAGAGCACAAAGGAAGTTCAAGCTTTGTTTATAAAACCCTTTCATGATAGTAATAGCACCAATGGAATAAGCATCACCACCACCATAAGAAACTCCACAGTTAGCAAATATAGTGATAATAACATGTTCTTTCATATTGAAAGGTCCAGGATTTAAACTAAACCCTTTACCAAAAACTTTATACTCTCTTGTTGGTAAAGTAGAAGCCATGAATTTACCAAACGGTAAAACACCGATTTGCATTAAGATCGATGATATCGTTAACGGTTGTGTTCGATATGTGAAGAATGTGTTGAGAAAAATGAGTAGTGTACATGAAGTAATACCCAGAAACCAAGCTCTAAATGTCATGACCGGAAGAGATGGATCATCTGTTTCTGGTACAACTAGAGCTACTTCTTCTATAGGATAGCTCTCATCTGGTCGTTCTTTGGTGTGTGTATTTGTTGAATGTTGAGTTTTGTTGTTGGACTCCATTAGTGATGCTTCTTCTTCTTCTTCTTTTTTTTAGCTCTCTACACTAGGAAGTCTTACTTCAGAAACACTGAGATAGTGTTATAGAGTGCATGTGTGTGGGGGTAATAAGAGTGTGCTTTTTACCTGAATACCCTTAACATTTTGGTGGACAAAATTTAAGGTGGCAGAATATATTAAAGAAAGGGTTCTCTTTTTTTTTCCTGTGAATGGGAAGAAAAGAGTAAAATCTGAATATATCCACAATCTTTTAGTTTTTAGTTCCTTATCTGAATATAACTTCTTTTCTCTTTAGGAAAAAAAAAATCAATAATTCTAAGCAAACCATAAGAGCTTGAAACCTTGTGTTGGCGTGACAACTTTTGAAAATTTGAATTTAAATGTTTAAAATTGAAATCAGTAGATAACATTCAGAGTCTGTACATAAATCAAAATTGCCAAAATATAAATAATTAATAAGATAATTATAAAGATTATCATAAGAAAATTACAAGGATTATAATTATAAAAATATGGTAAAATCGTTGAGTGATGATACTAACTACTTAAGTTTGAAATTGTCAATCAACTTTCCAATAAATTTTTTGATAGATATTTTTACGATATTTTTTCCCGATTTATTTAAAATTGATATCTTCATTTATAATAGGGTTTTAATTATCTTGTATTTGAATGTTTTTTTTATTTTTATAAAAAATCATATAATCAGTGTTTTGATTTAAATAAATTGAATTTTATTGATTGACAAAAAATAAAATAAAAATATATTATGTATATATCAAAATTTTTCTAGACATGTGTAGCATACCCTAAAATGAAACCCACAAAAATCTTTTCTTTTCAAAATTTAGGAGTGTACTTAGTAGTAGTATGTGGTAGTCAACCTACCACATCAAATGTTTAAAACACTTGTATAAATTAAGCACAGTTGGTGAAGTTTTTTTAACTAAATTAAAAATAAAAATAATTAAAGTGAAAATATCTGAGAAACTGAAATTTAGTCTCTTTTTCTTCCATAAATCCATTATTTAAATGATTTATATCTCTAGTCCAAAATACAAGATGAACGGCTAATTATAAATCTTTTACATTGATAAGATATTTTAATATTTTATGGATGACTAAACTAACATTTATCGATTAGTATTATTAATTATAAAAATTTAACTTTTTTTTATTACACGGTCAATTAGTTAAGGTGACATATATCAGACACTTTTTAGGATCTGAATGCCTTATCATAATTAATTTACATTCGCAAATGGGTATATTTTCCGGTTACGGTCCACATTGTTACCAAAATTTCGGTCCGGTTATGATATATTCTTCCCATTCGTGGGAAATAGTTAACGACTAAACAACTATTTACCAGTCATTCATTGGTTGACTTTCTACGGAATCCTATAATTTTTTCTCTCGGAATCCTATATTTTTTCCGGTATCAAAATATTTGCAGCACTCTTTTATTTTTCCTTTCTTCTCAAAGATTTAATCTCTAATAGATTTCATGTACGTGTAATACTTTCAATTATCCTGCCTAGTGAAAATTTTGATCAGTAAATTGTGATAACTGGTTATTTCACACATCTTTTTTGTGAAATTTAAGTTTTTCATGGACTTTAGTTATCTCTTCCGCAGCAAGAGCCCTTCTTATCCACCTCTTCCCCATGTCTTGATGGTTCATACACGGTGCGCGTCAATCACACTGAGAATCATGTATATAAGCTATGTTAGCTACCATATCTTACTGATTTTTTTGAACTTACCAGCACTAGAGTTTCAAATAATTTAGGAGTTTGTCGAGTTCACGCAACCGCCAGTCCATCCGTAATTCAAAACCCATCACTAGTTAAGCTTACTTTCACATGCATCCATTACTACCAGACCTTCGCCTCATGCACACCAGTCCTACACTCGAGCTACACACTACCATTCTTTCACCACAAGTTGCAAACGACCACCAGTACCAGGCCTGAAGTCCTCCTGTTGTTCACATTCAGAATTTCAGTTATCACGTCTGAAACAGGTATAAATGATGTTGATGATTATAGATTTGCACTAGTAATCACTCTTGAAACAGGTGATGTTTGCAGAATTCACTTCACTAAAAACAACCAAATAATTTTACAAAAATAATAAAATTAGCTGACCTTAAAACATGGTGATGGTCTTCTTTTTGAAATCCTTAATTATGTAATTATGAATTGTTAGATGATGTGATAAAGTAGCTAGTAAATCAAAGTTATGAACATCCAAAGTGAAGCAATCCCATGGAATCGACCCTACAATGATCGCTGTTGCTATAATCTAAGAGAAAAAAGATTAGACATGATTGATTTAGTTAACAAAAAATATAAATGAAAATGATAGATTCACCGTAAGAGAGTGGTTGGGCCCATTTTTTATGCGCCTATTCCAATCATAAAAGGGTCGGATATTCTACGGAATATTTTAGGGTGTGTCTAGCAACTCAAACAAGTAATATTATTTTGAAAAATTAACATTGTAAGAATCTTTTATTATTAGGTTTTCTCTGTGGTTTGTTGATCTTGATCGTGTTCAAGTATTTGAGAGATTGATAAGGTATCTGACTACTCTATACAAGATGATAAGATATTGTGCAAATTTCTCTTATTTTACAAGAGTATCTCTTCTCCAAAAATAAAATCATTTGAATTAATTCCTAACACCATTCATTCCTTCTACTCTCCATACAACAATTTGGTACGATTTTTGTGGTATCTCGATCTTTCTCTTCTCAATTTATTAGCTTATTGTATATTTCAGTATAATAGATTACTTTTATTATTTAATGTATTTGCTCTTGAAAGCCACTATGTAAATAATTTTTAATATGAATGAATTGGTTAGTTCGATATCAAAAACATTGAAATTAAAAGAAAGTAAATATGCTTCAAAGAAAAGAAAAGGAAAAAAAAATATATTCCATGTTTATAATATAAGTCAAAATATGTGGCTAAACAAGTGTTTGAATCTTGCAACAATGAACAACAACGTTAGATTATCAGAATAATATATAAAAAATTGAATCGAAAATAATTCTACCACGGACAACTACAAGGACAGAATCACAGGTTCAACAAGTTGTCTTTAACACATTAGTTCGCGGGTATACTCGAAAAGAGTAATGCTAATCCCCAACGTGCGAAGATGTGTCCAGGATAAGACTGCCCGATATAGCTTGAGTTAGCACAACGCAAGCTACCCACTCTTGAACTTAGCAACAGGAAAGGAAGGGAAATAAACACTCAAAAGCGCAAAACAAAGTGAGAAGATGGTGAAAAGAAGACAGGATAGTAGCCACTTCTGGGATATCTTGAAAACAATTTTTCGAGTTGTATTTATATGAGAAAGTTACTTGCAAACCAAGTTAGGTTTAGGTTTTCTCATAAAACAAGTTTTTGTTTCTTGTAAAACAATTAAAACCGAAAAAATAATTTTCCATAAATAAAACTCTTTAGGAAATTAAAATCCAAAAATTATTTTGTGTAGACATAGGACTCGGTGCACGGTATTCACACATATGGCATGGGTTGGGCCATGTATTGTTTGCCCACTCATTCCACCCAAGTTTTACATCCTATCCATATGAGAATAGTTATATAGTGGACATCCTTCTCTAGATTACCAAATGTGGGACTAAACTAAAGAGTTTCATTCACTCAAGGAAATGGGTAAACATCCATAAAACCCTTAGGTCCTAAGATCAAACCACACCAAGACCAATAAAATATTTATTTAAAACTCATTTTCTCCAACAACAAGTACCAATAAACCATTTGAAAAACCAAAGAAAGATATTTATATTGGGTTGACACTTTCAAGGAATTAAGGGGGCCTAAGGCCAAGCACTATGGGGAGGTCTATCGCTTGGCTACAGCTTAATTATATCCAAGTGATAGAGAGCTTCAAAAAGTCCCACTATGGGACAAAGCTATGGTTTGGCTTGCTGAGACGGATATCTGGTATCAGTCATCCGTCTCGCACTATGCTGACGGATACCAAATATCTGTCAATATAGTTTTTGGGTCCACACTAATATAGCAGAAACATAAAGGAAAATAGTAGGACCCAATTTTTTTGTTTTCTGACGGATACCTGGTATCCATCTCTATGGCTTGGCTATAATTGGGATCAGATGTGATCCCATTTCTAGCCAAACCAAAACTTTGGGTCAGATTATAGTCAAGTCATGCCCTATAGTACTTGCCTTTGGCTAGATTATAGCTATACCCAAGCTATATACCTCACCACATTGCTTGACCTAAGAGCATCTTCTATGTTAGGGGTCAAAGTCTGAAAACTATATACCACTTAAAATTTAACATCTTTTTTACCAAAAATTAATCTCCAATGCTAGGTCAAGGTAATGAAAAAAGATAAATAACTAAGATAATAAAAAAAGATAAAATGAAAAGAATAAGATAATAAGACCTTTACCTACGATGACTTTAACTATTTGTACTGAGATGGTAAATTTGATTGTTTAAAGGGTACATGTTTATTGTGTATTCGAGTCTATAATAGCACTGGCCTTTAGATTTTGTACCAGTTGTTTATTTAAATCGAGTAATAAAATGAGTAAGGTGGATTTTGGATTAAAATTTGAATAATAATGGAACACTTTTCCAAACTTTGGCACACTTTTTTAATCAATGTAGGTGTAGCATTACTCTTAGTTAAAGGTCAAAAAGATGGATTAAGCAGAAAGGTGAAGTGTACTATATATACCACCTTAGTGCTTCCCCTTTTTGTGGAGTGTGGAGATCACATATCACGTGTAGTTTAACACACGCCCTTTTTTCTTCTATTTTTACTTAGACAAGATAGGCTGATTTAATGTACCACCACTGTGGCGTTTTATCCACATAAGCTTCAAAGGCTTGTGTCATACCACTTTGGCCATTTGCTGCATATGAAGGGACATTCTTGGCTGCATATGCGCCCACTAAGTATGAGCTTTTTCACCGATAGTGCGATCTGATATAAACGTAAGGTGGTCCTTTGGTCAATGCTATCACTACTTGATGGATACATACGGCTATAATATCAATGAATTTGCTCCCTTGCTTTTTTACATGTGCCTAAACGGAAAAAGAATAAATCGATAAGATGGTATTAAGCTTGACTTTAAAGTAGTTATACATCATGTTTTTTTTTTCTTTCTTGAATCTGACTCATCTAGAGCTACCGATTAAAATTATATGATCTATCTGAATCCAATTTAATGTGTTAATTTTTTAAATTAGACATGACTTAACTGACTTAAAAATATACGAATCAGTGGTTTAGTCCTATAAATTAAGAATATTTTATTTCCTGATTTAAATAAATCCGAGTCGAGAATCAGCATTAAGTCTAAAAAATAAATAATTTGACATCTGATTTATATCGAGTCAGATCCAGACATCAAATCAGCAAAAAGAAATTATGTTAATAGTCATGAGTATGTATATCCTTGGATGGTATCTCAACAGTGCATTGATCTTAAGCGGGTGGGTGTACCTTCTCAAGGCAGTTCAGGAGGTATCTCAGTTCATTGATCTTTAAGTAGGTGGGTGTACCTTCTCAGGGCAGTTAAGGAGGATTTTTTTTGCATGTGGGATGTTAGTAAATTAAAGAAGCATGACACGTGAAAGAAGATCAAGTTAAGAGGCAACCAGATTAAAAAAGGCGAGAAACACAGGATCACTGTTAAAGATAT
>JAJJMC010017418.1:267066-314105 GCA_023531435.1 Papaver californicum
CAAAGAAGAATTGATCCAGAACGATGACCAGGCAGTAAAAAATGACACGTTGCATAAAGAGCGACCCAGGAAAATAGATCTATAAATAGAAGAGATCAAACAACAAAGAAGTGAACGGGAGAAAAAGAGATAGAA
The DNA here is from genome assembly GCA_023531435.1 of Papaver californicum. Taxonomy (NCBI): domain Eukaryota; kingdom Viridiplantae; phylum Streptophyta; class Magnoliopsida; order Ranunculales; family Papaveraceae; genus Papaver; species Papaver californicum. Next base: position 267,202 of record JAJJMC010017418.1, read on the forward strand.
GGAGAATTAGAGAAAGGGAGAGAAAATATTTTTAGGTACGAATCTATGGAATATAATAGTATGATGTAAGAATTTCTGTATTTAAATTGAAAAGTGTAAGGATTATAAACCCAAAAATTACAAAACCTGGGTGATGAATGGTATTGTTCATAAATGATTTTATGAAATGAATAAAAGGATTTTTCTTTATTACTCGATCTTAGTTATGTAAATTGTATCCAAAAATTTGATTGGTTGTTTAGTCGAAAGGATTTTTTGGCTTAAACATGGGATGGGAGCAATATTTCGGTGATTGACACTCTTATTGCTCGTTACTCTATTACTTTATGGTGCAAATTGGCAAACAGTGACTTTGAGTTGAATCAAGTATAGGCAAGTGGCGGTAGTTGGTACTGCGAGTTAATCATTTGCCATCAACTTGTCAATGTGTTCGAAGTCTATTTATGTATCTTTTTACAAAATTTGCTCAGGTTAGTAGAATCTTTTCACTCCTTATTTTCGATCCTAGCTCCGTTGTTGCAAGTCATAGTTCTGACATTTAGATGATCCTAGGCGAAAAGAGTTTGGGTGTTCTTCAATGTATTTTTTTCTTAATAAATACGTAGATTATAATTTTTCTTAATTGAGACCCTGTGTCATATTTTTTTTTTACATTTAGAATATCCACTTTTTTTTTACATCTAGAATATCCACTCTTAGCTGGTATGACTGTTTTAGGATGTATATTAATACAATCTGTAGAATCAAATGGTAAAAGATATATTAATTACGTTAACTTAATTTGGTTTGAGGAGTTCACCTATTGAAATCTAAAGACTTAAAGACCTCATATATAAAATCTAACTACTTTGAAGCAAAAATAATGCACGCCATGTCGACCTGCAAAATATATTGTTCATTAGGTTCATGTCAACATTTAACATGGACGATAAAAAGATAATGCCAATCACTAATGCCATATTTAGTCCAAAAAGACGTACTAAGAAACCCACATACATAATCAATAAGTAAGGTGATAAATCATGTATACAGTATAAAGACATACTAACGCCAGAGTCTCCATTAAATCAAAGAAATCTACGTCAAGAATTAGTGTGAACATTTGACCTTAATTTCACCCGCGTAGTATTTTTTCTCATCGTCACTGAGCTACTATTTCGTTACGTGGGAGCCATCTAATTAATTATTGGCATTATCTTCTGATAAGTAATGGCGAGTAATGGTAAGTCACAGAAGATTGCCATTTTTATTCTGTTGAGTTTCCATACATAACTTTTTTTTCCTTCTCTTATTCGTTTTTTTATAAAGAGACACTTAAATCTCACGGATGGTGAAAATTTTTAGAATTATAAAAACTTAGTTACAAGGTATTATAAAAAGATAGAAACAATTTTCAAACGTAACGATAACTATACCCGTTGTATAATACGGACATATATCTAATCGTGAATTATATTGCTCAATCGTATACCTTATAAGAATTGACTCTTGATTTTGGGCTTAAGACAGCTGTCTAATATAATCCACCCACAATCAGAACTAAATAAGAAAAATTACGCCCTCGAGTTAGTAAAAAGATTTTTCACCATGTGGCATGTGCTGGAGCACATCCTGCTACCCTTCAGGACCGGGCCTGGTCATAGTAGAACTTCGTTAACATCCGCAGTATTTTTTTTTTTATTTCACGTAAAATCGATCAAATATAGAGTATTTTTGTTGCTTAGTATAATCAAACCTTTAAAGATTACAGGGTTTTTTATATTTTCTCTTGTTTTTTCGATAATTTTTTTTCTTTTCTTTCTTTTTAGAAAAGAATATATTAGAAAAGAAGAGTAAAAGATTAAAAATAGATCCGATCCAAAATGGCCTGGCCTACATTTCAAGAGGCCAGGCCAGGCTACCCACGTTGGGCTCAACAGGTCTAACCCGTTTTTACATGGGCCTTCATAAGCATGCTAGGCCAGGCCTGTCACTGCTTATTTAAGAGAAAGCTTCCTTGAGGGGTTGTTCTTTTACTCATGTACATTAACAGCATCTGTATATGTCTTTAGTTTAAACGGTACTTGGTTTATCGGTGAGGTTTCAGTCCCCACCTTCCATCAGGTTAAGTTTAACACTGAGGCCTGTAACCTGCTATGTTTAACAATTGCCAACATAGTTCGCCAAATTTGAATCTAAACATTTGTACTAAAGGCAGGATTTGAGTACTGCTTTTCCATGAATTTAATTTTAGTGTGTAGACGTCGACTAAATAACTATCCCTGCCTCTAGAGTCTGCCACAACTATTAACTTGTAATCGTCAGTTTTCTCGTCATAACCTAAAGCATATAAACGGATATCTTTTTCTGCAGTTGCTGGATTCCAAAGACAACTGAAGGGCTTTGTGTTATTGTAACACCTTAAGCAAACCAAACCATCACAAAAATGAAACCAATAAACGTCATCAACATATGGCATTTCAACAACATCAATCTCGATTTCACTCGATGAAGAAGCTATTGCATCATAACCTACAAAATGCATTACTTTTTTTTGGTATACTCCCGACATAACTTGTAAACACTAGCCTATTATTGTTTCTTTTTGCATTATAAAGATGCATTTTAACAAAAACAGGGTCATAAATAATGGAAAACCAAGTCTTGCAAACACACTTACATATAAGTATTGATTTCACTGGTAGTCTCAAAAGGATTTCGAAGCAGATCTCCGATGGTATGCTCGACATTGCTTCTCCTTCTTCTTCAGTTTCTGACTTCCCATACAGCGAGAGAGAGTTTTTTTTAAAGCTATCTACTGTTTCTTCTCTCTTTTCACTTAAAAAGGTGAGGGAGGAAGTTTTGATGAGTACCTTGTCGATCGGCTGCTGCCGACGTGTTGGTTGTGTTCCAGCACTTTTATTATTTTTGGGTGAGAATTTCTGGCTTAGTTTTATGGTATTTAAGAGCAACTGCAGCGGTCGACCAGACCAAAGAGCAAAGACCAGGAATGCTCTTTGGTCCGATTTTGTGAGCCGCAACGGACGACTAAATGTGGTATTTGGTCCAGAAATTGAACAGTATCCGATCAGGTTTAGTCAAGAAACTGGACCAAAACAGATATAGTCTGACGCTCATGTAAGACAGCGTTTTTCCAAAACGTCATTGTACGAGGACGTTTATAAACACAAACGTCATTACTGAAAGACGTTTATCAAAACGTTTATTAAGAACAGCGTTTTTGAAACGTTGTATTAGAAGAGAATTTTTGAAACGTTCTTTTTGAAACGTTGTATTAAAAGAGCGTTTTCGAAATGTTGTTTTTGAAACGTTGTATTAAAACAACGTTTTTGAAACGTTGTATTAAACGTTTATTAAGAACAGCGTTTTCGAAACGTTGTATTAAAACAGCGTTTTTAAAATTAACGGTCCTCTACACCAATGTTTAGGCTTTCAAACGTTGTTATATGTGGGCGTTTTTTTTTTGAAATGTTGTTTTAGAAGAGCGTTTGAGTTTTGACGCTACTTTACTAAGACATTTTTCTATGTTTTATATCAAAACGCTTCAGTACAGTAACGTTTAGATATACGCTTTAGTAAAGTGACGTTTGAGTACATAACGCTTCATTACAGGAGCGTATGTTCAAAACGCTAATCTAGATGAACGTCAAAAACATAACGCTTGTCTAGTTAAACGTCTGTGTAACCATACGTTAATGTAGTATAGCGTTTGATAGTTAACGCTTATTTACAACAGCGTAATATCATATTTAGTCAGGTTTCCGTTGCGTTTTTTTTTTAAACGACCAAACTGATTTGGTCTTTGCTCGATGGTCTGGTCCAACCGCTGCAGTTGCTCTAAGAGCCCAAATAGGTCACGTATAGTTGACCGGATTCAAAGATTGTTGGTTTGATTGTAATATCAGGTACTATCTCTTTAGGAAAACAAATTCAGCCCAGCGAAAACCAATAATACCGGTAGGATTAAAGGAAGAACGTTTTGATATATTGTGTGCCGCAGGGACGATCCAGGATTCCTCCTTAGATAGCGCTGGATTATTTATAATTTATACGGGTCTCGAAAAATAAATAATTTTTGCTGGGCCTGTATGCTTCTTTTAGGTTCACTAGGGTTCTTATTGTTTGAAACTTCTAGTTATCTTGGTAGGAATTTGATATCTTTATTCCCGTCTCAGGAAATCATCTTTTTCCCACAAGACATCGTTATGTCTTTCTATGGGATCGCGGGTCTGTAACATTTGATGATGCCATGTGAATCGCTGGAAACATGTGAAGTGTATGACTAACGATGATGAAAGTTTCGTAAAAAAGGCAACCGAAGGCCGTGGTAAATTTTTTACAACGAATCGCGTAGTTAATAGTTAATTTTGATTCACGAATAGAATAATAAATAGATAGACAACTAAAAATTAAAACGAACAAAATTTATAAGAAAAATTGTCCACGGAAAAAAAAATACGGAAGAAAAATGAGATACTTGCGTTGAAAATAAGATTTTTTTGGGGTTTTAAGTAAAAATCTATATTAAGTAGCCTAAAACATCTCATGAATAGACTAAAATAAGTAATAAGTGTCTAAAAATATATTAAGTGGGATGGAATACTAGATATGAATGTGTTAGAAATAAAATTTCAAAAAAGAATCAATATTAAATTAATGTTGGGTTAAATAGAGGGACGAGCTTTTCCTAGGTTAGCCCCTTGCTAAGCTCATCCCTGGTGTGTCGTTCTTCATCAAACTCGGCCGGGCAGTATAGACTTAGATACTACATAAAAATTTGGTTGTTTTTCATTGAACGACCGCATTCAAAATCGCATGAGCCACTGTAACTCACGTAAACATACACATATACCGTATCGCCGACATAGTGTTTATTTTTTTAGATAACCAACTTATATGATTATGAATCTATTTATCGCATATGTTTTTGGTTTATTATATCTGATCTAAAATTTATCGAATTCCACAAAGATAATATAAAATTTCTAATTCAGATAAATATGTATCCAACGAATCAAATATAAATAAGACTGATTTTAAATACTCATAAAAAACAAACGATATAATATTTTATTCAAGTCTTGTTAGACATCGTAGCCAAGTTGGACTCAATGTAAAAAAAAACAAATGGGGTGCAGGTAGCATTCAAATATTGCAAACCCAATTTTTGAGCCTGTTAGCTTGGTTTCAGGTACGTTTCTCTATTTTTCTTTTTCATAATGTCTTAACCTTATTTACTTTAAAAATAAAATAAAAATAGTAAATAAATAAATAAAATAGTATTCAAACACTTTAAACTCTTTGAATATCAGAAGTGTTTCTGTTCAAAAGAAGAAGTTAATTTCAGAATTTAAAACAATAACAATCTGCTCCATAAAAAATTAATTTTTTTTTTTAAAATCATTTTAAAATGGTGTATCCAAATTAATTTATGACTCTTTTATTTCCAGAAAGCGAAAAGTAATTTCTGAAGTGTTATCCAAACCGGCTAATATTTGCTTTTACCTTTTAAAATTCTGGCTTAATTAGGGGCTTGTAGAATTAATAGGGGGCTATGCTAAATTTATCAATACACCAAAAATTGTAGGGGAGGGTCAAATGGTGGTGGAAATACTATTTTACCCTTCCCCTAATAGCTAAACTTAAAATCCTTATATTCATCATCCCCCTTTTTATTCTAAAATCAAAACCTAAAACCATTTACCCTTTCCTCTTCTCCCTTCCTAACGATCCTTATTCCTCCATTTTTTTTTTTGAAATCAATTCTGCAAAGGTCGTCATAGTCCCAAATCTTAAATCATGACGACTTTTCGTATGTATGTTAAAATTATAAAAAATCATCATTATTTTTGATTTTCGACCATGACAACCTTTACTGGTTATTTTCCTGAAGACGAAGAGTCTATTTAGGGCCGCATCGGTTTTTACCTAAAACCATGACGATCCTATTTATATAATATTGATGAACCTTCAATAAACCTCATAATCTAATTGGGTTGTCATGGTCTATTGGTGTCGACCATGACGACTCCGACTCACCCAAAAATGACAGATTGAAATCGTCATGGTTTAGGGTGTGAAGCGATGCGACCCTATCACACTAAAACTTCTAGGAAAAAGTAAAGATTGTATAGTTAGCGTCGTCATGGTCTATTTTTATCGACCATGACGATTTTTCATAGCGTGGTAAAATTGCAGGTAAGGATCGTCAGTATTGGATTTACGACCATGACGACCTTTGCAGAATCGTCATGGTAGTAACCTCACGACCATGACAACCCTTTTTTTTACTTTCCCACAATAATTCGCCGATTTTAACAAAAAAATAGACCATTAGTAAGCTATTGGTAGTTAACCTGAGTGTTTTGAGTTATGTGTTCTTCATTTTGTTTTTTATTTGTTTCCCTCCAAAACCCCCTCTTCTTCTCCACTTATAAAAAATTTTATCTAACTTAAATCCTAATAATAATCTATATAACTAATCTAATCTAATCTAATCTAATTTAATCTAATCTAATTAACTAAACCAATTATATATTAGGACTAATTAAATGGGAGTAATTTAGTCATTTATAAAACCATATGGCTAAGAGGTTGTAGGAATTACTTTTTAGGTTGTTCTATCTTTTCCTAAAATCCCTGTTAATCCTCCGTTAGCAATCGGAAAATGCTAGTTTTCTCGAAGATTTTTTCCCGAATTTTTTCCCGACTGAGACAAAAAGAATGGTCCACCTTCATCTTTTACCATCCCCATGATAGAGAATTTGGATAAGGACCATTGGATCCCCTATTCGAGAAAACATTCGGGAGAAGATTCGGAGAAACTAGCATTTCCCTTAGCAATCCCTGTTAACGGAGGATCTATCCCTGTTTAAAATCTCGTGTCACAGGGGAACCGTTACTCGCACGCCAAAAGCCCTTTCATTTCTCAACTTTACTCTCTGGTTTCTAAACTCTCTACAGTCCACCACTCCACAGCGAAAAAGAATCCCCAATTCTTGAAACCCTAGATTTCTAATATGGAAATCACATTACAAATATTAACTCGTTTACCAACTGAATCAGTTCTTGATTGCAAATCAGTTTGTAATTGTTTCTCATCATCCATCATTCTCTAAAATGCATTTAAATCGTCTCCATGATTCTTGTAAGTTGAGTTTTCTTTTTAGATTCAAGACACTTTTCTATTTTGAATAGCAGAAGAATCGATTTGACCACTCAATTGAATTCTTATATCATTGTTGGTTCTTGTAACGGTTTGATCTGTTTCTACAATCACTATCCTTCTATTACTGTTCTTAATCCCATCTTCAAAGAGTATGTTATTCTTCCAAAACCTAGATCAATTTCCCCAAGAGATAAAGGTTTTTTTTGTGGATTTGCTTACCTTCCAATAACTGATGAGTATGAAGTTGTCAGAATGTATAAGTTACTGGAAGTATCCAAATTTCTTGAAGTCGAGGTATACACTCTTGGTAGTGGCAATGGATGGAGATGCGTAGGAAAGCTTGACTGTGGTTGTATTAGTTATGCAGGCGAAGTAGCTGTTCTTGCAAATGATGCTATTCATTGGTTGGTTAATGGCAAAAAAAGTCGTGGCCTTTGATTTGGCAGATGAGATGTTTCATGATATTCCACTACCCACGATTCTGCAAAGCTATCGTTTTAGGATGCTGTTTGATGTTACACTTTGGGCTTCGGGTGATATTTTTGATGCTCGTCGATAATGATAAGCTAGTGGAAGGTGTTTGGACTTTTGGCAGGTGGTTATTAAAGATGAAAAAAGGGTCTTCATGACATTAAAGGGGAAGTAGATTGCAATTGGGTAAGTTGGAGTGAAGAATTTAAGTTAGATGATATAAGTATGAAACCATTTGCCCTCACGATGAGTGGTGCAGTGCTGTGTATCAAAGATCTTGCAGAACATTCCACTCTCCATCGTTGTGACATAAAATCTTCATTTCAAGAGATGCTTGCCAGTTTTGATGGACGTTTTTGTCAATTTCCATTCCCTCACATGAATGCTTTAGTTTCATTGAGAGCTTTAGGAGAAGAAAATACGAATACATTGGAATTAAGTTTGGGGACAAAAAGCAGATCACTTGCAGGATAGTAGGAATTGGAAGGAAGAAGCCTGGACGTACATATATAATCGTGTTTTGACTGGTTAGTAAATACACGCCTTATTTTGAACCCGTTTACATTTGCAGTTTGTCCATGTCTAGCTATTACCTATAGTTTAATGTTGCACTGTTCTCACATTATCTATCTCAACTTAAATATTGTATGTTGTTTAACTTGGAGTCGAGTTATCTTGCTTTGTTAATGGCATAGTTTGTTATAATTAAGCTTTACTTGAGATTTCCGTACTTCTCCACAGCAACTAAAGCATCTATTAGTTGTCTGAGCATCACTAGTCAGATTCTGAAGTACCCAGGATGTCTATCTATTTTTTGTTTCGTGGCCTACTATTTCATTGTTGCTACAGCTTAAGGTTAGGGTTGTTGCAATAGTATTATTAGTATCATATTATGCAAATGAAGAAAATACTTTTGGCCAAAGTTAAACTTGATCAGTTACATTCTGGTGCTAGATACTACAGATTTCCTAACCCTATCAGCTCTTTTTTCTTAATTAGTATCAGCTGCTAGTTATCCTCCCCTCTGTGAATGCTAGTATCGAAATCACTTGATACATATCAGTAGTTATTAAATGTTCCAGCTCTACTTCCGAAATTCAGAACAATGATTCCAGAATTTCAGCATTGGATGAGATAGCACTACTTGACAAACCATTTTGAGGAACTGAATGAAGTTCTTGTCTAGTGTTTCCAAATGGATATAATGCTAGGTTTAAAATCTATGCTGTCAAAGGTGGCGCCTAGGCACCAACTGGGCATGGGAGGATCTACCTAGTGCCCAGTGGGGGGCTGTTGTCCCTCTATAATTTTTGAAATGTGAAATTTTGCTTTTACACTGTTGTATAATAGGTTTCAAAATTTCTCTGTTGGGTCGAAATCTTCTATAATTACTTGTTCAAATTTCTAACAGTGACGTGCAGCTCCAAATTCACGAATTCTAACCCGGACCCTCTGTTTTTCAACAGCTCCGAATATGCGAACCCTAGGGCTATATGCGGCTGCGGCTTGGTCCTAGCATGCCAATGGTCCGCCATAACCTACAAATGAGAACTATGAGTTCTACAAACCAAATTGTTCTTAACTAGGAATTTAGCTAGTTCATTCCTATGTATCCTGTTGAGAATACTTTTAGAAGCATGGACGGACCCAAGATATTTTTTGATAAGGATATATTATCAAATCCGCGTAAGGTGGCCAAAGGCCGCCGATTTTTGTTTTGTTTTGTTTTTGCAGCTAATTTATGGAAAAGAATATAGTTCAGCTACATAAACACACTAGTGGAATGAATAACCAAATTGAAGTCCTTCAATTTTGAAAGGAAATATCTTTCAGTGTCACCAGCAAAATAATAGGGGTAGATCCTTCGTTAGCACCTTCATAGTCCCGTCCCTGTTCGGAAGGAAACTAGAGGTAGCACAGGTACGAATTTTCCTCTTTCTCGAGTGTATTACGTTTTGCTTGGTTTCTTATGCATTCTCTTGTTTCTATTGGTTTTCTTATAGAGATTTCTTGGAATGAAAAATGTACACATGTATGAAACTTGTTGTCTCATAATAATAACCAAATAACAGGGCTAATGGAATTGGTCTTACTAGACATATCCATGACCTCAAAGTAGTTAGAAATTTTAGTGTCTCTTGTCCGACGACTGACATTAATAGCGGTGTCCGACGTGTTTCTTAAGATGGAACACGCAATCAATATACAAGATGCTATAACAGTTTCTCATTGTCTATTTATTTTTGGCTGTGACGTAAATGAGACTGACAATAAATGCTTGATTCATATATCCTCTGAAATATAGAAACAAATTTAAGGTTTGTTGAACCATTAAAGGATTTGCTCATCGACGTTTACTAAAATGATGACAATTCAAAGCACCTAGTAAAATCTTACATTTATTGAATTTTCAATTTAGTTCTAAATTCTCTTTCTTGTAATGTATGATTCATTTCTATATAAGTCTCAACTTCATACCCATTTCTTGTAGTTGTTCTTGATCAGAGGGGTGCAAAAGACTTGCAACAGAACTAGATAAGAAAGAACCTGAAGCTTCGCTAACACTTGTATGTATCAGCCGTTCTCTTCTTTTAGTTTTTCATGGTTCATCTAATATCAGTATACTATTGCGATTCTATCATGTTATTTACTTTTTGTGTGTTGAGTGTCTTTTTTATACTCCCTCCCTCCATCTCTCGGAAATATTGGGTTTTTCACTTTTCACTTTTTGTTTAAAAAAAAATAATATATTTTTGGTACTGTCTTTTAGTTTCTTGATTTTTACTACCACGTATTTTGATTTTGTAGAATCTGGATTGAATATGAGGAGAAATCAAACACCTTGTGCAGCATGTAAATACCATAAGAGAGGATGTTTGCCAGAATGTCCTCTAGCACCAATATTCACTCCAAATAGAAGGGAAGATGTTGAGGCTGTTTATCGAGTTTTCACTGCTGGCAACTTTATAAAACTACTCAAATTAGTGAAACCTGATGAACAGGTCTTAGCGGCTGAGTCATTGATTACGGAAGCTAAGGCAAGAGTAGCTGATCCTGCTCGTGGCCTAGCAGGAACTATGCATAACCTTTCTCACAAGTTAGATGATCTTCGTTCTGAACTTGGTTTGATTAAACAACAGAACGAATTGATTCGCAGGCGACATACTCTGCAACATAAACATCTAGTGTCAGTACCCTCCACGTTGCTCCAACAACTTGGCAGCTTTGGTGATTTTCTAATACCAGTACCTTCGAATAAAAAATCTTGTGGAGCATGCACTTACAAAAAGAAAAAATGTCCACAGCAGTGTCCGTTAGCTACATTTTTCCCTTCAAATAGAGAGGAAGATTTCCAGACCGTCTCGAAAGTTTTTGGTGCAGCTAACTTTATAAAGCTGATAGAGTTTGCCGGCCCCAAACAACATTTGGCGGCCGAGACACTGATAATTGAAGCTATAGCTAGAGTATCTGATCCTGTTCATGGGCTAGCGGGTATTGCTGAGACCCTTTCTCAGCAATTGGATGAGCTTACGTCTGAACTTATTGCAGTTAATCAACAAAACAAACATGATCTCCAGCGAATTATAGTTCTACAACAAAAATTAGTTGAAGAACCACAAAAGCGATCAATTTCTGCAGAGGGAGCTTCATCACCAGCACGCGTGGTAGTACCATCTCTGCCACTACAAGATCTTAGTAGCTTCAACAATTCTTTTGTAAGTTCACTTTTTCTAAAACGTACTTATGTTAACATAATCATTTTCTCAAGTTTGAAGTTTTTGTGAAGATTGATTTGTATGTTTATCGCTGTTTTGTTGCAGGAAAATGATGGATTGTCGTTAAGTTTTCCAACGGGTCGAGTTGTCGTAAAGCCTACTGCTGCTTTGTCGTCTGTTTATACTAATCAGCTGAGACATATTCAGGCCAACCTGAAATCTTACAAGGATTCTATAGGGATGGTAGTGAATTCAAATCTGTGTAGCAGTGGAGCTATCTTCAAGTGCTCCAACAATGCTGATGGCGTAAATCCTACTGCTGCTTCGTCATCTGTTTATACTAATCAGCTGAGAGATACTCAGACCAAACTGAAATCTCACAAGGATTCTAAAGGGATGATAGTGAATTCAAACCTGTGTAGCAGTGGAGCTATCTTCAAGTGCTTTAATGATGCTGATGACGTAAAGCCTTCTGCTGCTTCGTTATCCCTTTATACTAATCGGGTAAGAGATATTCAGGCTGAATTGAAGTATCACATGGATGCCAAAGAGTCGATAGTGGATCCAAATCTTTGTAGCACCGGAGCTAATGTCAACTGCTCCAGATATGCTGATGATGTACAGCCTACTGCTGCTTTGTCATCCGTTTATACTAATCAGCTGAGAGATATTCAGGCTGAATCGAAGTATCACATGGATGCCAAAGAGTCGACAGTGGTTCCAAATCTGTGTAGCGGTGGAGCTATCTTTAATTGCTCTAATAATGCTGGTGATTTGACTAAGAGGTCCTTACAGGAAAACAAGGGCATCACTGGAAAATTCACCCCTCGTATTAAAGAAGAACCAAGGATTATATGAAGTCTCAGCCTCAAGTGGCTGAGAAGAGGACCTATTCTAGAAGGAAGAATAGCTCCTCGCGGAAGAAGAATCAACAAGGATCAGAAAGAGTGGTGCAGAATGTTCCTGGCAGCGAGAATCAGTTCAATCCTTAAACCAATGCATCAGAAATTGTTATTGAGGAGTAGGCTGTAGACGCTTCAACTGAATATGAAGAAGGCCTGGAAATGGTAGCCGGATTGCTGTATCTTTTTACCACATTTCCGGCGCAGATGGTGAAGACATGAGTGAGGAGTCAGCAGCAGAGGACATTGTTGTTGTTAATGGCTCTTCAGGATGAGGAAGATAACTTGGCAAAGGTGAAGGCTCTAGAGGATCTCCCTAGCAGAAAGCCTATGACTAGTGAGCAAAATGTGAATGCCCTTATGAAGTTTAGATATTTACTAGGAGTTTTTAGTATCAGTTAGGAGAAAGATGTGAAAGCCATTCTTGAAGGAATAGTGGGGCAAAGGAAGAATTTGGAAACCGAGAAGGAACTAGCTAGCAAGAATCAAATGGAATGATAATGCTCTGAACCTAGGGCCTGGCAAAAGGCTCCTGCCAAAAAAATAGATAGATTTATGTTTTAGGTGGTTTGTTGGTTGTTTATTTAGGGTGTTTCCTGGTCTTGTTGGCTTCTGCCTTCGTTTTTCTGTTTGTCATTTTAAGTTTTGTAGGTAAGTCTTTCCTCCTGTGTGCACTATTCTGGGCCATCTTAATTTCTGTTCTTCTGGTTTTCTGTTTGTGCTTCTTGCACCTTAATAAAACTTTAATCTTTATCCTTCAAAAAACAAATTAAAGGTTATATGAAGTCTAAATTTGCTGTCCCTAGAACGATCAACGCCGATAGGCGTCCTGTAAGGTGAAAGAGTTCAGCATCATACCACAGTAATGGTTCGATGACACCATGACTATGGATGAACGTTATAGCAGTGGCCGCATGTTCCTTGGTTTCGCCTGAGCCAATTTTTGTTGACAACCAAAATTTGTTCTTGCTTTCTTTCTGCTCTCTGTAAGAAGAATTAGGAACAATAACTGTTATAAGGGGAAATAGATGAGCCAACCTTGTATACAGAAAGTAGGATAGGAATCATAGGATACACCTCTATAAAAAGGGCATATCAATGGTCCGAGTTCGAAACTCTTTATCCCTAAATTCTTTATCAATGGAAGAAAAAATAGAAAGGCATATCTAGTTGCATACTAATGAAAATTTCAAAAGGATAATAGTTGTCTCGAATTCTTCTCAAAGGTTGAGTGTTTTTCTTTTCCTTTTAAATTAGAATTTCATTGAAGGTTAACTTAAATCGATAACAAAGTTTGTTACAAAAGCATTTGAGCTATCAAATGTGGAGGATATCTTGTTTTTATATATTTATTTATTTGTAAATCAGATACTCATTAGAGGAGTTAACTTTGAGAGTTAGAATCCCGTCTCATAATAATTGAAGTAGAACCATCTAATAAAATATAGGAGTTGGACTTTGCTTCCTGATATTAGATTGGGAAATGCTAGTTTCCCGAATTTTCTCCTGAATATTTTCCCGAATAGGAGATCTAATGATCCTCATCCAAACTCTCTATTATTAAGATGGTAAAAGATGAAGATGAACCATCTTTTTTGTCTAAGTCGGAAAAAAAAGAAATTTTTTTCAGAGAAACTAACATTTCCATATTAAATTTATGTACTGTTTAAAAAAGGCTCAATACATATAAAAGTGGAAAACTGTGTCAGTCTACAAAACAAGGGAAACATCTAGCTTTTTTAGCTAGCACATCAGCTTACACTATTTGCGGTTCTTACTACAAAATCAGAACCCAAAAAGTTTTGACATGATTTTACGATCCTTTCTGTTTCTTTTAAAAACCCGTCATTTTGTGGTCAAATGATAGCTGACTCTAGTCTTGTCTTTACTTCCGTAATCCTATCAGAAGCACAACCATACCACAGGAGTGAGTTAAGATTTACCACAAGTGAGTTAAACTGTCAAAGTACTTGTATAAACTGAGAGTGTGAAGTGATACTAACTTTGCTTCCTTCTTCACTAGACAGATTTTACATCTCCCTCCCTCTCAAACCAGAGCAGACATTCAATACTAATGGCGGAGGTATGCAATTTTTAACTCAACAAAACCCTTTTTTTTTTCTTTAATACCCATTTCCTTATTGTTTTTTGTTGCTTATTTTGTGCAGAGGGTCTGTTCATCATGTAGAAAGTATCATAGAGTTTGTACACAAGACTGTTTTCTTGCTGATATTATCAAGTCTGATGATGTTTTGGAAGATGTAGAAGCAAATTTCGGTTTGGATAATTTCACAAGGTTGTTAGTAGCAGGATCAGTGAATCTTAAAGAGACAGCTAATACCCTTTTAATTGAAGCACAACACCGGAAGATAGATCCCATTTCAGGTGCACTAGGAGAAGCTAGAAAACGTTTTGCTACTAAAACTGCTCAACTACAATCCCAGAATAAGGATCTTCTGAATGAAAACGTTTTTATGAGGTCAAAGATTGAGTTGCTGGTCAAGCATTTCATTGAAAAAAATGAGCTGGTTTCTAAGTTTGTTCAAGAGCAAAAAGACCTCAATGCTCAACAATTGGTACAAGTATTAGAGTTTGATAAGTCAGTGAGTAATATCCCTTCTTCAGCAGCTCCAAATCCATTTAAAAGACGGTCGATGAGCGAACGAGGTACCTCAAGCAGTACTCTCCTTCCTGTTGAAGTCATGACAAATCAATTACTGTCTAGTGAGGAGGAACCAGTTCTGACTACGGAAGAGATGGATGCAATTGCTCAAACAAAGGAAATTTGGGATGCTATCCACTCAATAGTGGAGTAAATCTATTTGGTGTCTTTTTTTGTGAAGAAATTGGGCTGTTTTCTTCATGTTCTATAAGACCTGTGCTTTCTTCATTTTAGTGTTCAATTACATTTTGATGGGTTGGTGTTGCAGCAGCAATGAACAACCTATGTATGAGTTTCATTTAACAGTAAAATATGATAATGAAGTTTAGTACTTTTCCTGTAGTAAACTAGTAGCACCATTTTTGAGCATGACGATTATGAGCTGTAGTAATCCCTTTTTCAGTCTGTGCATCTTATCTTTGGTCAGTATCCAAAAGATCACGACAGTAGCTATCCTTGTTACCACTTTTTATCTTTGGTACAACTACAAACCTTAGTTTTATAGGTTTTTGATACTTAAAAAACGTGTCACTATATTTCTGATGTGACTTTGTAAAACAGGCTAGTTTTGTCCAGTGTATATAGACTTTATAGGGATGCAGAAGACTAGACGTTTGGGCTCCGTACCCATCAACTTGAAGAGCTCCGTCCAAAATTTTCCTGTGAAGCGAACGTCTCGATCGCTCACGATGTTTTTCGGAACTCCCAATACTTCACCACATTTTTGAAAAAGAGCTTGGCCGCCTCTTCCGCCGTACATCCGGGCGTGGCTGCTGCAAATGTTGCATATTTGGTGAACCTGTCCACCACCACCATAATTGTGCCAAACCCATCCGACTTGGGTAAGCATGTGATGAAGTCCATTGAGACATTCTCCCATGGTCTCTCAGGAATAGGTAACGGCTCTAGCAGTCCGCCAGGCTGCTTTTGCTCCACTTTATCTTGCTGGCACACAAGACATGTCCGCACATAAGTCTCAATGTCGTCGCGGAGTTGTGGCCAGAAGAATTTCTCATGCACAAGGGCTAATGTGCGATGAGTGCCGGGATGACCTTCCCACCGAGAATCATGGCACTCCTTGATGATGTCTCTCCGCAAGTTGTTCCATCGCGGCACGTAGACCCTCCTTCCTGTGGTGAATAGTAAGCCATCCTCGATCCAAAACTTCCTCGTTTTGCCGGCTTTGGTGAACTCTACCAAACTTTTTGCCGTTGGATCTTGGCTTAACCCTTCCTTCACACGGTCCATCAATGTGCTGCTAGCTTGCGTGAGATTGGCAAACTCGGCTTTTCGGCTAAGTGCATCCGCGACCACGTTTCCCTTACCCGGCTTGTACTCGAGATCATAGTCGAATTCCGCAAGGAAGTCTTGCCACCTAGCTTGCTTCGGGCTTAACTTCTTTTGTGATTGGAAATAGCTCGTCGCAACATTGTCCGTCTTGACTATGAACTTCGATCCGAGAAGGTAGTGTCTCCATACTCGCAAGCAATGAACTACCGCTGTCATCTTCTTCTCTTGAACGGTATACCTTCTCTCGGCATCGTTCAGCTTGCGACTCTCGTACGCGATAGGATGTTCCTCTTGCATCAGCACCCCTCCTATCGCGAAGTCTGACGCGTCCGTGTGCACCTCGAACGGAAGGCTTGGGTTGGGAAGTTGCAAGACTGGCTCCTCGACTACCGCTTGCTTTAGCTGCTGGAACGCCTCTTGGCATCGGCTTGTCCACTCCCAAGCTCGCCCTTTCTTTAGCAAGTCCGTCAGCGGGGCTGCCTTCTTTGAGTATCCTAGGATGAATCTTCGATAGTAGTTGATGAGGCCTAGGAATTATCTCAATTCCGGCACTTTGGTAGGGGCTGCCCACTCCTGGATGGCGCGGACTTTGGCATCTTCCATCATGAGCTTTCCGCTACTGATCTTGTGACCTAGGAAGAAGACTTCTCCTTGGGCAAAGGAGCACTTCTCCTTCTTCACGTATAGGTTGTTTTCCTTTAATGCTTGGAAAACAATCCGTAAGTGCTCCTCGTGCTCTTCCAAGGTCTTGCTATAGATCACGATGTCGTCGACCACCACAAACTTGTCCAAGTATGGGTGAAATATCGTGTTCATCAAGGTGCAAAAAGTAGTGGGAGCATTAGTTAAACCAAAAGGCATTACAAGGAATTCGTAAGCCCCATACCTCGTGACGCATGCCGTCTTTGGCTCGTCGCCTTCCGCGATCCGCACTTGGTAGTATCCCAACCGCAAGTCTAACTTTGAGAAGTACTTCGCTCCTCCAAGTTGATCGAACAAGTCTGCGATGAGCGGTATGGGATACTTGTTCTTTATGGTCACCTTGTTGAGCGCCCGGTAGTCGATGCATAGCCGCATTGCTCCATCCTTCTTCTTCTGGAACAGTACCGGCGCTCGGTATGGTGCTTTTGATGGTTGGATGTAGCCCGCATCCAACAAGTCTTTGAGTTGCTTCTTCAATTCAGCCAACTCTGGTGGAGACATTCGGTAGGGTGCTTTCGCGGGAGGCTTAGCACCAGGCTCAAGCTCGATCGCATGATCAATCTCCCGTCTAGGCGGCAACGTCTTAGGAAGCTCCTTTGGCATCACGTCCGCAAACTCGCCGAGGACCTTTGTTATGGCCTTTGGAACTTCCTCCCCTTGGGTCATTGGTGCTTCTTCCTTCATCGTCGCTATGAAGGTTACTTCCCCCTTCTTAAACCCTCTGGAGAGTTGTAATGCCGAAAGCACCGTGCTCTTGTTCTTTTCCTTCGTCACCGGTATAAGGTGAGCCGATTTGTCTCCAAGTATGCACAAGGAGTCGAATGGTGGCATAGGAATGGCCCGTTGAGCGCACATGAATTCCATGCCTAGCACCATGTCGAAGTCGTCCATGGGGATTACCGAGAAGTCGACCGGTCCAGCCCACCGGTCAAGATGCATTTCCACGCCACGAGTCACACCTTCTAGTGGCCTTGCATCCGAGTTCACTGCCTTCACGGTGCCTCCTCCTTTAGTAAACTTCATGCCTAGCCGCAGTGCTTCCTTCTTTGACACGAAGTTATGTGTAGCACCCGTATCCACTAAGGCGCGAGAGGCCTTCCCATTTACTTGAACGTTCACGTACATAAGCGTCTTGTCCGTGCTTTTGGCTTTCTCCACCTTTGCTCGGACACTGTTTAGCATTTGGAGTGAGCTTACCACGGAGTCTCGTTCCTCCTCCGATCCACTATCCTCCATTAATGCCGTAAGCTTACCCTTCTTTGGGCAATCTCGGACTTTATGGTCTCCTTCACATAAGAAGCAAGAGAAAGATGGTTTACCTTTATCTTTACGCTCCGGAGCTTTGTCCTTCCACGAAAGGTATTTCTTTGGTGCATGTTTGTCTCTATCTTCTCTTGCTTCCCCACCTTTGGCATGGTGGCCTCTTGAAGTTCTCCTATCTTCGGAGCTTGTACTCCTTGAGGGCTTCACTCTTTCTTCGAAGCTTGGCCTTTCGACCAAGGTCTCGGCTACGGCAATTGCTTCGGTCAGTGTTTGAACGTGGCGTCGATCCAACTCTTGCTTTACCCACGGCTTTGCTCCGCATAAGAAGTTGAAGAGCTTCTCTTCTTCAGATAAATTGGGTATCTCCAGCAGCAAGTTTGTATACGTTTCGGTATACTCTTTGGTTGTGCCCGTTTGACGAAGGTACTTCAATTTCGCTCTAGCTTCGTAAGCCGCATTCTCCGGGTAAAAGTATTTCTTAAGATCGGCTTTAAAATCTGACCAAGTAGCGATAGTAGCCATACCTTGCTGAATTTCCTGGCTTCGAAGTCTCCACCATGCCAAAGCGTTCTCCGTGAGAAACACTGTGGCTCTTTTTATCTTTCTCCCATCATCCTCCATCTCTAGGTGTTCGAAGTACCTTTCGCAACTCCATATGAAGGTGTCTATCTCCTTCGCGTCTCTCTTACCATTGTATGGTGTTGGCTTGGGAGCATCCTCTCTTGAGAGTTTGCTTGGTCCTTCGTGCATGGCTTGATTTATAGCCGCCCTCTTGCACAGTACCAACTCCCCTTTCACCGTCTCCAACTCTTGCTCGACCGATAGCAACTTGGCCTTCACTTCCTCCACGCTATCATCTATTGCGTCTTGGATTCGAGCCTCCACGTCCATCCGGATACCATCCACCGCCTTGCTTATGACCTCCTCGAATGTTTCTTTTCACCCTTCAAGAGTCTCCTTTGTTAGGAACTCTTCTTCGGCGCGCATAAGGAAATCGCTCACCCGCTTTTCCATACGCGACATTCTTGTCTCAAGACTTGATGTCATATCCTTGGACTTGCCCCTTTTCTTGGCCTGGTCGACACCCTTATCCATGGTGTTGTTGTTGCTATTGTCGTCAGCCATTCTCGAGTTTGAAGCTTCGCTCTGATACCAACTGTCACGGGCTAAGATTTTAGACTAGACCGTGCGGCACTTGAACTCTTCAAGTAAGCCTAAAAGATCACAAAAGAGAGAAGAGACTTAGAGATTTTAAGTGGAAGAGAGTATTTGATTAAGAGAGAGAATGTTACAATTGCTTAAGAGATTGTTGGTGGATAAAATGAGCAAATGAGCTCCCCACTTTATATAGATGCTATGGAGGGTTCTAGAATATGGGAATATTCTAGAGTATTCTACAACTATCTTGAATGTACAAGGAATATACAAGAGAATATTCTTATCCAAGAATATTCTAGAGCTTCTAGGTTCTTCCTATGGACCTAGACTCTTGTCATGGGTCGGCCCAATATGTGGGAAATGGGCGGGCCGTGACAATGTTCACCCATACCGTTCTTAATTAGCGATGACATCTACCATTCTCGACACTGAGTTGTAACGAGAATCAAAAGGCAACTTGTACCAGTACCGTGACATACCAGGGGTGGAGCCAGTTTAGAGCATGTTCACCCATGCTCTAAGCTGGCTCCCAAGCCCAATTATAGTTTTTTGGGTTGTTTTTTAGTATAAGTTGGCATACCAAGTCCATTTTATATCGTAACATAGACAAGAATTTTTTTTCACCCCCTTTCCTAAAATCTTGCCTCCGCCTCTGTGACATACCGCATTCATATGATTTGAACTCTTTCTATTAACTGATGGCTGATGGGGCAATCAACATATACTTGACTCCATCAAAATTTGTTTTCAGCTGTTCTAAAAAAAACCCATGCATGATATCTTCTTCAATACCATTTCCTACCAACCAACAAGTTCGAAAGTAACAAAAAAAAAGTCAGTAGATTTAAATGTTTCGTCATAAAAACGTCACCATGTCTACAAGAAAAGAGGCCAAACATGAAACATATGCAGTGCGAATAAAGACGTGTGACCATCTACCCTAGCTAAAAGACTCTGACTGACTGAGCCACTGGGGGGTTTTAATTCAAAAAAAAATCATTGATTATAAGGACTTGGAAGCTTTGTGGGTTATTAGTTATCGAAAATGCTAGTCTTCTCCTTCTGTATCCTCCAAAAATTTCCCAAATGTCACGTAAATAGATCCCCTGCTAACCTCAAATGGAGGGGATCAAGGGTCTAAAATATTACACCTATTAGGGGATAAAGATAAGGGAAAAGAGTGGGGGAAGTATAGCACAGTGGATTAGTTATTACTTTGCTCTTCTAGTTAAGTCATTCTTGCAGCTACTTTGTAGGCTTGTCACTTGGTTACTGAAAGTGCTTGGTATCCCCTATTTTCTACACCCACTTTCTTTCCGCACGACGTGACACCCATCTAAACCTTCCACCATCCTGAAACGGTGAACCTGTTGGGATCCGCGCACGACTTCGCCATATCTTATTTATTCCATCTCTCGTATGATCGTATCTCCTCCTTACCGGCTATTTCTACACTCTAGAGGTGGTCGTGTTATTCTCTTCTTTTCTATCTGTTTGCCTACTATCTCCTTTTCTATGGTGATTCAAGTTCAAGTAAAAACTTGAATTCAAGTCAGCTTGATCACGTACGGCTATCTGTCTCCTTCAACTACCTCCATTGTTTTCTTACCTCCTTCCCCTAACTCTTTCAAAGAAATTAAGGTGTTTTTGTGAGGTAATACTTTACAAAGCCATTCCTTAAAATCCACAATCGTTTTCGAGGTTGACGCTTTTGTGTTGTAAATGTTGAGAGAGCTGTTGACATAACTTCAAATACCATCACTCTTCGTAATGGTTAATAACTTGCTTCCTCCAATCCTAAACTCTTTACTCCAAACAAATTACTTATAATCGTCTCGCTCTTCCATCTCATGATTGACACACTTCTTTTTTAATCATCCATATATCAAAGCATTTGTCTCCTTCCAATGAAACAAGAGTACTAACAGCAATATACAAAATCCCATCCAAAACTCCCATTCTAGTTGCAGACAACCTCTTGTTTGGTGGCAAAGGAGGTGGTGAAATATGTTCACAAAACTTTTCCTCAGCCAAATCAAAAGTGGTGATCATATTTGGTTCACTGCCTATCCAATAAAGAGCTCCATTGGCAAAGATGGTTTGAACCAAATAATATATACTGAATTCAAGTTTGAACTCTCCAAGGTTTCTCCATCCAGTGCCACTGTCTAGAGTGTATATCCGGACTTCTACATGGACTGTTGTGCTATGTATTCCTACAACTTTGTAGTCATTGGTCGAAGAAACATAACCAAATCCAGTCTCCCAATAGGAAGACCAACCTTTCTCAAGTTCTGGAAGCATAACATATTCTCTGGTAATTGGGTTACAAATACAAACAGATCGGTCTCTAGCAAGACAGATCAAGCCATTACACGGACCAATTAGTTCGTATATTTTTATTGGTCCAAAAATTTTATCGTACGCCGACTAATTAGGACCTTGCTAACAATTCATTTGAGTATTAATGTTCGTATCATGTAGCAGTTTACTACATGAGCCATAAGGACTAAGGAGAAGGCTTTCTCAAGATTTGGGGAGGCTTAACATTTATTCGGCCCACTAAATGCTAGCCCAATTAAGATAATACAAAAGATTGGGCTCCTAGTTTGAATATAAGCCCATTACATTTTATTAGCCTAGTTTGCTGGTGTCCTTCCAAGCAAGACCAAATACACTGCTTTTATGCATCCGAACCGGGATTGAGTGACTCGAGTCGGTTCCGGATTCTAATAATGGATCCATTTGTAAATCTACTACCCGGTGGGTAGAGCCATTTGAAATTCATAAGATTTTGGGTCCTAATCGGTTATACCCGCATGTCCTTGATACTCGACTAACTGCTTTTTTATGAGTGTCTTTAATCAAAATCTAAAATTTTCGAGTGTTGACTAGGGCTGCACAAACCCGACCCAACCCGCCGACCCGACCCGCACCCGCCTAAATATATTCGACCCACGCCCAACCCGTCGATGGACGGGTCGGGTGCGGGTTATTTTTTTGAAACCCGACTTCTGGCGGGTCGAGTACGGGTGATAGCTCCTCTCACCCGACCCGACCCGCCCACCCGCCCAATGTTTACAGTCTTTAGACTTTTACTTTAGTCTTTACTCTTTACACGGACTTAATCACAAAGGGAAAGAGTTCTTCTCATCTTCTGTAACTCTGTTCACTTCTTCTTCTTCATCTCCGTAAGAGCCGTAACATACTAACATAATTCTTCGAAGTTCGATCAGGATTCAGGTATGTGTTCATCTCAGTAACATATTTCTTCACAGAGCTAGATTGTTCACCTGAAATCCCATTGTTCCTCACTTGGTTTCAGGAAGAAACAGTTGAAGACTTGAAGAAAAGTAGAAAACTAGAAAATTTGAATCCAATTTTACGTCGAAACAAGTAAGTAAATGGAACCCAAACCTTCATTTCCCATGAATCACCTATTGTTTTGTATTAATTTGTCCCTTGATGAAATTAATTTTTAGGGTTTAGTAAAATTTGGGGATATTAGCTAAACACGGTTACAGAGCTTAATTAGCATTATTGTGTTATATTTGAAAATGTGCATTAGGAATTTAGAATATTAGCTAAACACGGTTACAGAGAAATCACTGTTCTCTTACCATTTTTAATTGAACCCCTTACTGTACTGTACTCTTAAAAACCTTCTCAGTCTAGAAAAGAACTTATTGGTTTAGGGAAAAAAACACTTCATTCTCTCTTTCTCGATGCACAAGTTTTAATTTTTACACCATCTTCAGCTTGATTTTTTAAAACCCATGTCTCAATTTGTCCAAAGAATATTACAAAATCTTGAAATACCTATTTTCAGTTTCTCTTAGTGAGTTTGCTTAAATGACTGAGAGGCAAAGAAATCAAGACCCAGAAACAACAATGGCATACTTAGAAGTACTAAAGAAGTTAGAACGTGCAAAACACATTGAACCAGGGATCTTAAGTTGTTTTTTATTAACAGTTTTTTGTTTTATTTCTTGTTTTTTTTACTTAGATTATTACAAACTTGTTGTGATGAAAGGGTTTGAGGTTTGTCAGATTTCAAAGAGATTTGATTGGATGAGACATATCCATTGTATGAGTCTACAGATTGTAAGTTTATGGATGAAGGGTTTCGTTGTTCTGAAAATGATAGACAAGATAAATTCTATACAATTTGCATCTGTTTGTTTTCTCAAAGCTATTTGAGTTATCATGTTTATTATGATGATGATGTTAGGAAAAGGGTTTGCGGGGAGGGAATGATGATTTTTGAGCTAATCTTAGCTCTCTCCCTGTTAGACAGCCAGGGAGATGTCCTACAAATTTGGTTAGAGAGAGTCAAACCTCCTATTCCTTAGATTTTTCTGTACTTATCCCTCCCTGCATCTCAACTCAGTGCTTCAAGGGCTATACGTTTTCCTCACTACCAGGCTGTAGTTAATAGTTGTGTACCCCTTAAAAATGTAAATGATAGGTAATATTTTGTCAAGTCTGTTAGATGCTTTCTGTTGATGACTAAGTCAACAGTAACTTGAACATTCATTCACAAACTAGTCCATCAATTGTACTACTCAGTGCTTTCTGTTGATGCTTTATGTTAATGATAGAATTGCATATTAAAACTTTAATTTTATTGTATAATTTTGAATGTTGGGACTTAGATTTTAAGATTATCAATTGTTGGTTAAAATGGTTTATCAGGTGACGTGCGTAAGGATCAAAAAAACAGCCAAGTTCTTGAAAAAAAAATTCAACATTTCTGGGGCGGGTAACCCACACCTGACCCGCCTAGACCCGCCATTTGGGCGGGTCAGACCCGACCCGACCCGAGTTCTGGACGGGTTGGGTGCGGGTGAAAAAAATTTCACCCGTCTTTCGGCGGGTCGGGTCCGGGTGAGGCCAAACCTGACCCGACCCACCCGATGTGCAGCCCTAGTGTTGACTTTGAATATTTATCATTTCCTATTATTATTGAGTACAAAGTTGACACCCAATCAATTAGTAAGGGTATCAACAATTTTTGGTTGAATAAGGCTAGAAATTTTAGCCAACAACAATCTCCAGAACTCCTCTATACAGAGGATGAAGAGGTAGGTAGATAAAGAATTTACCTGCCTCAACTCTCTACTAGGTTTAGAAAATTTATCTGGTTTAGCATCTAACAAAACTGCAGTTAAAGCAGTAAAGAAACCTCTAAAAATTTGGGAGCACCAGTCCTAACTAAAGCTAAAGTGTAACAAAGTTTTTGTTAAAAAATTTTAATTGTCTATATCAAAAACTTTCGACATGTTAATTTGACCGCCCAACCACCTTTTTTTTTTAATTTGTTTTCTTTTTTGGGTGCACAATCTCATGAACAACATTTATCTCCTAGAAAATCGAAAGGTTGACTGATAAGGAGATATTACCTTATCCAGTAATCCTTTTCTTTGCACCAAAAATTACTTTCATCACAAAATACGATTGATTTGATGATGATGATCTCTGCTACCTTTTTCTCCATACGAACAAAATTGGTTGGGGGGAGGGGATACCTGCAAAAAAAAACCTTTGATGCCTAAGTTGGGTAGAGTGTTTTGTTAGCCTTTTTCCCATATGGGCTAAAATAAGGGGAAAAAGGATATGTGATCCATTAGCCCCATTAGCCCCCACTACTCTCTCCCACCTTTAGGAAAACCACCCACTATATATCTATCTGCAACTACTCTATGATGGCTAGGGTTAGTTTTACAGAGGATAGAAAACAAAACAGAAAGGTCACCAAAACCATTCTCAATCCTGCATACACCATCTACAATTGAGAAAGAGGGTTTGGCACCGAAGTTCATAACAACTAAAATTAGGGCAAACTTAAGGATTCAAGATCAATGGCTGGAGGTATTTATAACCCCTTTCTTTTGCTTCCGCTTTAATTTGTATGTTCTTATATTGTGATTAGAACATGCATATTAGGTTTTCTAACATTTGGTATCAGAGCCTGTAATCACCTCTTCCTTGCTTGTTATAGAATTAATTTATTTTCATAAAAATTAAAGCATGTTTAGTCATTACGGGTATCCCTTACTTTTGAGTTTAACCGTGTCTGGTCTGTGTCTGTGTCTCGAAATGCTGTAACTGATATCTCAATCCAAGCTTACTCCTATTCTAAAGAAGAAAATACTTTCACCTGCATATTTCCGTACAGAACAAATACTTTGTATTGTGATCCTGATGATGAGTAATGCATCGCTATTCCCTTGGTTGAGTCAGTAGTGGTTGAATTAAAAAAAAAAATAAAAAAAAAATAACGTGCATATCATACCAGTACAAGGGTTGCACATTTATGATGAATTGTCAATTTTAGATACAAAACACTCAAGTCCACCTGATCCAGCAATAGGAACAACGCATCTTTCCTTTGGTAGTTTTAACTGTATGGGTTTCCAATCACCAAGTTTCATATCATATACATAACTATTCTCAGCATTGGCAAGTAAAAACCATGGGCATCGCTCAAATAACTGATTTGATGTCAAATGAAATGATGCGGAGTGTAAAGTCGTATACCATGTCTTACTAACCATTTGGCACCAGAAGATATCTGTTATGGGAAGTAGTCCAAGTAACATCTCGACAATGTCATTGTGGAGTTTGTCCCACTGGTTCTTTGTGTCACCCCATTGCAAACTTCCATGGCATTTCCTAGATAGGAGATTTGCTGGTTTTGGCCATCAGTGTCATTCATTTTCTTTCCCTTGTAATGGAGTTTGAATTAAATTGTATGCGTACTTCATGCTATACTGTAGTGTATCAGAAGTCTAGTAATTAACTTCATAACTTAATACAAAAGTTTGTTGTTCATGACATCGACATCAATGGTACTTTTATCACTTAGCTCCAATAGTATCCAGACAGCTATAATTGATGGGTTTTCGTAGAGAAGATAATTTAAAACTTCATTCCCTACTTCAGTTTGAAAAATAATTTCCTGCCAGTATGCTTAATGAGTTGGTGATAATCACTGCAAAGGCAGGTTGAGGACGAAGGTCTTTGTGATTCAGGAAAATTCGTATTTGATTTTGATAGTTGTCTTACTAATACATATGTGAATAGCAATGTAACATTTTAGTTGCCTGGGTTTCTGTCGTTTATTGTATTCAAGAATGCACATAGTTTGATTCG
This sequence comes from Papaver californicum, assembly GCA_023531435.1. Taxonomy (NCBI): domain Eukaryota; kingdom Viridiplantae; phylum Streptophyta; class Magnoliopsida; order Ranunculales; family Papaveraceae; genus Papaver; species Papaver californicum. The sequence continues at coordinate 293,689 of JAJJMC010017418.1, forward strand.
TCTAGTATAATGCAACAATCTATCTGTTACTCCAAGAAACACACATGGTCAATTTCGGTTTCTTAGGGATACGTTGTTCAGATATTAAGAGGTCTAATGTCACCAAGAGAACTTGAAATGCCAACAAAAACATTTCTGAATTGGTACAAAAGAGCTGTTTACACTGCATATGCATTCAATACTAGAATATTACTTCAAAAATCTTTAGAAAGATAAGAAACCATTTAGCTATATATAATATACTGCAAAACAAATATAGTGCTAAAGAATATGTTTAATCATATTAAATTTTGTTCCAATATATTTGTTGACATGTGCAATGGTTATAAAATGATTAATTATATATATCTATATATTATGACCATTAGGATTGTACATAAACAAAGATTATGTCAAGTGATTTAATAATTTTAATAATTAGAGAGTAGCCACAACATCTTTAGTAATTTAAAAATTTCTTAAGAAATCACATGTAGAAACTAGACATAAATTTTGTAATTAATCATACGTAATATGATGAAATATGCCCACAGGAAATTCTATTATATTTGTATGATTAATTGGGGTGAAATATTGAATTATGTTCCTTAATCTACCCACAGGAATTAAGGAATGGATATGGTTTAATAGTTTCATACATGTGGTTATGAATCTAATTTGAGTAGGACTTTAGCCCACAGGCAAGTTTTATGTCACTAGATTCATTTTTTTTTTTTATTTTATACATGACTTGCATTGGTAAATCATGATTAAGTTTAAGTCTTAAATTTTTTGTTTATAAGCATGTATATATATTTTTCTTTGCAGCAATTTTAACTGGAAACATTTCTGATGTTAATTGTGACATTCCTGAATTAAAGGGTGATAACTATAAGGTGTGGAAAGAAAGAGTGCTTTTACAATTGGGGTGGATGGATATCGACTATGCTATTCGGAAAGACGAACCACCTAGCATAACTGAGACTAGTACTCTAGATGCAGTTGATCTTTATGAAAAATGGGATCGATCTAATCGTCTCTCAGTTATGTTCATAAAGACCAAAATTTGTGCTAGTATTCGGGGTTCTGTCGATAAGCATACTAAGGTTAAAGATCTCCTTAAAGCCATTGATGAACAATTTGTAAGTTCTGACAAAGCTCTTGCTAGCACCTTAATTATGAAGTTTTCATCCATGAGGCACAATGGGTTTAAAAATGTGCGTGATTATATCATGAGCATGAGGGATATTGCGGCCCAACTTAAGGATTTGGAAGTTACCATGTCTGATTCTTTCCTAGTTCATTTCATTTTGTGCACTCTTCCTCCACAATATGGCCCCTTTAAGATATCTTATAACACACATAAGGATAAATGGTCAATTAATGAACTTATGACCATGTGTGTTCAAGAGGAGGGGAGATTGAGGATGGAAGAGGGTGAAAAGGTGAACCTTACTATTGCTTCTTCTTCAAAGAAGAAAAGGGATCACAATAAGGAAAGAGGAAAGCTTTCAGTTAACCAAGGCATAAAGAAGGAGTCTCCGTGTTTCTTCTGTAAAAAGAAGGGACACATGAAGAAGGACTGCATTAAGTTTAAGACTTGGCTTGAGAAGAAAGGTAATTTTCTAGCCTTTTGTTTATGAATTTAATATGGTTAATATTAATCATAATACATGGAGGATTGACTCTGGTACTACAATCCATGTTTCGAATACCTTGCAGGGTATGACAAACCTAAGGAAACCAACGAGAAGTGAACATTACATCTATTCAGGCACTCAGATGAGTTCACATGTGGAAGTTGTTGGGACATGCAGTTTAATTTTAAGTAGTAGTTTTATTTTGCTTTTAGAAAAGACATTTTATGTACCAGGTTTCACTAGAAACTTGATTTCAGTTTCAAGACTTGTACCTTTATGAATTTCCTTTAATTTTTCAGATTCTGGTTTCAGTATTCTCAGAAATTCTGAAGTTATTGGTTATGGTAATTTGTCTATCGTCTTTATTTGCAAAATGATATCACTTAAAGTTCTATGCATGTTAATACTGGGTTAAAAAGGTGTATTATGAATGAGGACTCCTCTATTTTGTGGCACCGGAGATTGAGACATATCTCCATTGAGAGAGTTAAGAGATTGGTAAAGAATGGGGTAATTAGTACTTTAGACTTTATTGATTTTGATACTTGTGTTGGTTGCATTAAGGGAAAGCAAACTAACAAACACAAAATTGGTGCCAAGAGAAGTTCAAACCTATTAGAGATCATACACACGGACTTTTGTTGTCCGGACATGAACGCTAATAATCCGAAATACTTTATCACCTTCATAAATGATTATTCACAATATATGTATCTTTACTTGTTTCGTTCTAAAGACGAAGTTTTGGATGCCTTTAAATTGTTTAAGGTTAAAGTAGAGAAACAATGTGGTAAGCACATTAAGATTGTGAGATCAAATAGAGGTGGAGAGTAGTATAGTGGATTTCTTCATAGCACTAGAATTGTGGAATCAAGAAATGCTAAATCTCTTGAGAATGACTTGATTAGTGGGAGTGATCATTTCAGGATAATGTTTCTGAAAAAGAAAATGATCAACTTCCACCTACTGTTTCAAGTGACAAGTTGATTGTCAATTATTTCTAGTGACTATTTAGTGTATCTGCGAGATTCGGATTGTAATATTTGAGCCGATAATGATCTTATGTTATTTCACAAGTCATATATTCTACAGATTCATATTTATGGATCAATGTATATACCTTAAGGTCAGTGGGAGCAAGATTTGTTTTCTTGTGTTCGATTAATGTATATACCTTAAGTGTAGCCCATTGTAAATGATGATTGGTTCAGTTTGGACCAATACCTAGGAATGACATTGAAAGGGGAACAAATGAAAAATGTTCCATATGCTTCAGCTCTTGGTAGCATTATGTATGCTCAGGTCTATACTAGACCCGACATTTCACATGCCGTTGGAGTATTAGGAAGACATCAGAGTAACCCAGGAATCGATCACTGTAAGGTTGCGAAGAAAGTATTGAGATACCTTAAGGGTACTAAGGATAACATGCTTATATATAAACGAACAAATAGTCTTGAAGTAGTAGACTAAGTTCGTTTTTTTTTCTTGTTTTGAGACTGCCTCACATGGTGTATGGCTGAAAGGCTTCATATCTGGGCTAAGAGTTGTTGACTCTATTAGCTGAACATTAAGAATGTATTGTAACAATTCAGTTCCTGTTTTATGGCTAAGGATAATAATAGTGAAAGTCGAAGTAAATACATCGACATTAAGTATCTAGCCGTAAAAGAACGTGTACAAGAAAAGAGTGATCATTGAACACATTAGCACTGAATTGATGATTGATGATCCCTTGACTAAAGGCATGCATACTAAAGAATTCAAGGATCATGTAGTAAGGACGGGACTTGGTCCTATAATGTAGTACATTCTTTATGGTTTTCTGAAGCTTTTATTTTAGTTGGATTATTTCTCATTTGGAATTTATGTACGTACTTACTTCAGTTATTTTGTTGAGAAATGTCATTACAGTTAGACCTGGAGTAAACATATGGTTTATTCGTTAAGTTAAGTATGAGTGGTGAAAGACTAAGTATATTGTGATACATGGAAGAACAATTCTTGCTCTAAAGAGGATTAATCGCTATGATCCGTATATGGAGTCTTTCGTGAAATGGATCAAGTGGGAGAATGTTAGCCTTTTTCCCATATGGGCTAAAATAAGGGGAAAAAGGATATGTGATCCATTAGCCCCATAAGCCCCCACTACTCTCTCCCACCTTTAGGAAAACCACCCACTATATATCTATCTGCAACTACTCTATGATGGCTAGGGTTAGTTTTACAGAGGATAGAAAACAGAACAGAAAGGTCACCAAAACCATTCTCAATCCTGCATACACCATCTACAATTGAGAAAGAGGGTTTGGCACCGAAGTTCATAACAACTAAAATTAGAGCAAACTTAAGGATTCAAGATCAATGGTTGGAGGTATTTATAACCCCTTTCTTTTGCTTCCGCTTTAATTTGTATGTTCTTATATTGTGATTAGAAACATGCATATTAGGTTTTCTAACATTTTTCACAAGAGATTGTGTGTAGAAAAGATTGCGTACCTTTTAGAGTTTTGGTTCCCTTTATTTACATGTTTCTGTCTTGGGGATCATGCCTAATTTCAAGATAAGTCATGACTCGTGATGATTTATCCTGCAAGTTATCTAGAATATTCTAGAATCCTCCTCTGTGTTCCTTGGCCAACAAGTATTCCAGAAACTTCTAGAACTTTCCTCTAGGGTTGTGGTATTAGGTCAATTACAAAGGTGCATATGGTCAAGCCCAAGTAGAGATGCAAACGATCAAACCCAAACAAATGAGTGGAAAAATCTTGAAGTATATATAGTTGGGTGCAAATATCCCAGGTGTGTAAACATCCAAAAAAACACTATATTTGGGCGGAAAAATCTAGCCCAGTATGTTTGGTTCGATGGCCGTCAGTCACCGGTCTGCCTGCGGCCAGAAAATAATTTGTCCAGCCGTCGGTCAACGATCTGGCTGCGGCTAGAAAATAATTTGTCCAGTTGTCGGTCATGGATGCCGATCACCGGTCTGGCTACGGCCAGAAAATAATTTATCCAGCCGCCGATCACCGGTTTATCTGCGGCCAAAAAAATATTTATCCAGTCGCCGGTCGTGGCCACCGATCACTGATCTGGATGAAGCCGGATCACCTCCTCGCTATATCATGATTATTCTATAATACACTAGTTGACGTGGAAGATGATATGACAAAGATGATGATATGGCATATTATAATCCTATACTTAACTAATATTTGGTGCCAGAACATTATGGTGCACACACCTTTAATTTTATTTGCGAGAAGCTTGGTTATGATCTTGTTAGAAGTATTACAAACGTCAATTGGCTGAACTCACTTGGATCTTTAAGAACTTTGGCTTTAGGAATAAAAAAAAAGATGAGTTTTGTCCAGCTCGGGCAATATACAGTTATTCGAGTAAAATTTCCTTATGTTGTTGCGACTTGAGTCCCTGTAGTTCCCAAATTTTGCTTATAAAAACTTGCAGGAAATGCATCAGGCTCCGGAGACCTAATGGGCTTCATTTTCTTAATCTTACCATCAAGAATTCAAGGATACATTATCAGTATAAAGTGTACTTAGTATTTTCTCCACAAAAGCACTCATGTTATCGTTAGGCTGTTGTTTTCCTCTTATATACCATACAAAAGTTCAAGTTAACCTAACTTATTGTTCTCAAGACCAAATTATACGAGGAAATGGAAATCTTTTAATTGCTATAAAGTTAACAACCGCACCAAACAGAAATAAACTTTATGCTAAACAAACAAATAAACAAAGAAACGTGAGAGAGGTCCTTAGCATGAGGCTAAAGTTAAATATATATATTTTAAAAAAAAAATTAGGGTGAGAATGAAAAATTTTAATATCTCTTTTTATTTTTTAATCTATATAAAAACTTTTAAACTATCGTCTAAAATGTGGAATCGAAAGAGTATGTATTGTTTATTGTCCAGGTGTGTAAGTCCATACAAAACAATACTAAATTGTTAACAATTAATATATCAATAATTAAAGAATAATTTTCTGTTTTTATAAACCAAAGAATCACGAATCCAAGTTATCCAACCCACCCCATGGACAAATGGTGTGAGCATGTTCCTGGCTAGCAATTAGGACTTCGGAATATGGGGAAATTTTAGGATAAAAAATGAACGAGTATTATTTGTTTGGTGGAATGTAAATCCAGTTATTATTTGGTCGTTAATTTATGATTCCTGGATAATTCAAAACGATATTAAGAAGATCATGGCATAATCAATGGGTTTGATTGAAGTAAGAAGAGGTTTCTGCCATGGAAGGGAAAGATGGTAAAGAAGGGTTTCGTTTTGAATTGGTGTTGAGTTGACAACGAAGATGAGAAGAAGAAATTTGGTGGTCGTTGTTTCTTGTAACAGGGAGAAGAAATGACAGAGAGATAAATCATTGATGATGAATCTCGTAAATTGATAGATGGGTTTATGTTGATGTTACTATTGCAGTGAGAGGACCGAAATTCAGAGAGGACTTGAACTTTGACGGAAAACAGAAGAGAAGTCAGGATGGAGTCTAATAGGTTTGTTTGAGACGCGCAAAAGATAGAAGGATGGGTTGTTTGGACCTGAATTTGGACACCAAGAACTTGTATTGTTTCCAATAGTTGAAGTGGTTCGATTGTGAAATAGGAATTTGGTTTCATGTCATGAAACAAGCAGATGAAAAGAGTCGCAACTCTTGCTTGTTGAAAATGACGGTTGGTACTGAAGTATCAAGGGATGGTCGTGAGTTAGTGCATCCCTGTTGTGGAGTTAATATACTTCATGGATGAAACCAGCAACATCGGAGAGGAGGAGAGTAAATATGGTTTCTTTGAAGCTCCAGAAGAGGCTTGCTGCTAGCGTCCTCAAGTGTGGGAAAGGAAAGGTTTGGTTAGACCCAAATGAAAGCAGTGAAATCTCTGTGGCCAATTCCAGCAGCAACAGGAAGAGGGGTCACGTATCAGCTGGTCATGGTCGTGTAAGAACAGGAAGCATCCTGGAGGTCGTGGAAATGCTGGAGATATGCATCACCATTGTATCTTGTTCGATAAGTACCATCCTGGTTATTTCGGTAAGGTTGGTATGAGGTATTTCCATGAACTCATAAATAACTTTTATTGTCCAATCGTTAATATTGATAAGTTATGGTCGATGGTACCTGAAAATGTGAAAGCTAAAGCTAAAGGTACTGATAAAGCACCAGTTATTGATGTCACTCAGTATGGGTACTTTAAAGTATTAGATAAAGGTGTTTTGCCTGATAATAAACCTGTTGACAAGGCACCAGCTGTTCTTGCACTTCCTCTAGCTGCCGAGGTACCAAAGAAAGCAAAAAATTGAATCGAGAGAAGGAAGGATTCAGGTTAGTTCACTTCTTGGCAGAGGTGGAATTAAGAATTAGAAGATCGCAGAGAAATGAGTTCAGTTTTACTACCAGCGAGAACAAGATGGAGATGGTTCGGTTGGTGGGTTTGCTGGTGATATTGAGTTCAGGCAATGGTATTTGTACCTACAGTAATGGGTAAGAGCTGGTTTGTGAATGGCAGACGTGTTCAAGCTGATGGTGGTGGATATGGATTTGAACAAAGAGATTATTGTTGTTGTTATTTGATTGTTTGAATGGATATAATATGTGAATGAATGGATTGTGATTTGCAGGGAAGGAGGTAAATTGACATTCAAAATACGAAGTAAACATGCCAGAATCTACCACCAGATATGCACTGAAGGTGCTCGATGAAATGCTCCAAAAAAGACTTAGCCGTGAGGTGTAGAATGTTAGAATTTCCTTGTCAGTTTTGCCAAACTGGCAGGCTTATGTGTTTTGTTTGGAAGAGAATTATGGGTTTCAGCAGAAACAAGAAGAAGAAGATGAGGTTGAGAAAGGATTTGAGTTCAGTCGAGAGATGATGTTGCCATGAGATAATAAGATCCATGGGTGTTGGTGTTGATTGGAGAATGAACTCAGAGAAAGAATTGAAGAAATAGTTTTGTTGTTAGAACTCGATTGCATGATTTTTGTGAGTCGTCGGTGAAAGACTAGGTGTTGAAGCTTGTTTAGGAAACTGTTCAGAATCTATGAAATAGGTTTGGTTTGTTGGGTGCATACAGTTTGATCCGCAGTATCAGTATATCTCGGGTGAAGTTAAAAGCCCATGTTAAAGCCGGGAGTAAAAGTGAAGCAAGTTCAACCAAATGCTCGAAGTGTCGCATCTGGATAAACTAAGTGCTCGCATGTTTAGTTTATGAGACAGTGCAGAATTTGTTCTTTTGTAGTACGAGTTTAAGGGAAGATGTTAAGAATTCTAAATAAACTCAAACTACAAAAGAACACGATCAAAAGACTTGGTCGTGTGTGAGTTGGTTTTTGAATAAGTTACAAGTTAGTTGGATCTATTAGCCCTAGTATTTAGGAGAGTTTAGGGTTGAGAACATGGGATGTAATACCTATTATTTAGGGAAACTAGTAGAGTCTGTTAAAGCCTCTATAAAAGTTGTCTTTGTAAATCGGTAAGATCATCGAATTTAATACAATATAGTCATTCTAGTTTTCTTGTGTATCCTCTCTACTCTCTCTATGCCAATCCTTTTAAAAATATTATTCAGACTTTCTAATTTGGTAGTTTGTAAATACGCACATCATTCGTTTTAGACTAAAAATTCACCAATTCCAAATATATGGATGAACAAATTATACGAATATAATTCATAAATTTACGAATCAAGAGCATGCTGTGTAAGTTTACCGGAGGCATGTTGTGTAAGTTTCTTCTCTCACACCAAGGTGGATCGACCCAAAAGACCATGCCCCTTGTAGCAAAATCCTTTGTTGTAATTCTAAGTCTAGGGGTACGGAATCTTACTGGCCAAAAAGATTATTTTTCATTTTCAAAAATCTTTCTAACCGATTAGCATAAATAACTTCAAGTTAATAAAATATAATATTTAATCTAGGAGAATCAATCAGGACCTCACGGGAAGGTGGATATACAATTATCCACCCAATTGGTTTCCAAACCTAATTTTAACTATTTTAATGAAATTTAATAATATTTTTTCTATTTACACCCTTTAAAAATACACCTAGTGGAAACAAAGCCTGAACTTTGTACATATATCAGCAGCATCGGTATCTCTGCCATTCTAGTCACCGCCTTGCAACAAGAATACCCGGCACGGCGACATATGTATTAAAAAAACGTCAAGGTCTTTTAACTCTGATTGACTGACTGAGACGCTGGGGGTTTAAGTTCAGTTTTCCTTTTCCTTGTTTATTATAAGGACTTGACTTTGGGTGGGTTATTAGTTATTAGTTATAGGTATTAGAGCTATAGTTATTAGAGCTTCTACGATAGTAGATGTGCTTGTTCTATATGTATAAATATTGTTTAAATTTTCTTTTAGTAAAAAATTCTTTATTCTGATCTGAGCAAGCTCTTCTTGGTTTATCAATTCTCAATCTGTTTTTACAAATCTGTATCAATCTTGATTATGTTCAACAATTAGATTTTCTTAATTTTTAGATGTATTGTTGCAGAATTTTGTTGCTACCATCCATCTCAGGTTAATCACTAGATTACAGTGAATTATTGATTGTGATAATCGTTGTGAGCTTTAAAAATTTATACTGACATGAAAGAAATTCTTCCGAATTTGTAGTATTGTACATATGCTACAATTGCGCATCAATTTATAGAGAAATTATTTCATCATTGTTTTCTTTTTAATTTTTCTCTAAAATTATTTTTTTAAATTAAATCATTTTGTACAAATTTTGGGGTTTTTTGACCGGTTTTGTTTAATTTGAGGGTCTTAATTATTTTCTCTTCGATTTCATGCAGTTAGTGTTGGACTTGATTGATTGAAATTTTTCTTCCCTGAAAATTGCTGACGAAGCAAGATGGACTCATGGAGATTCTAGGCCCTCTTGCTAAGACGTATAACAGATGGGTTTGATAACTTAAATTGAACTAACTAGAGTATTTTATTCTTCTTTATCATTGCTCTTTCTGAAGTATACATTTAAATAAAATAACAATATCTTTATATAGGTACAAAATAAAATAAAAATTTAAGATCATTAAAGAGTTTTTTAAACATCAAGTTTAAACTTAAACTTAAAACATAAAACCAAAGATCTTTTATTTTCTCCATTAACTTCTAATTTGAATACCTATTAAGAATGGCTTTTGAGTTTATTCAACAAAACTCCCCCTTAAACTTAAATGCTTCTATTATCCATCATGCCGATCATCTTCTTGAATATTTTGAAAAATATTTTTGGTAGCGGTTTTGTGAAGATATCCGCAACTTGATCCTAACTTGCCACATGCACCAATTCCACACTTCCTTCCTTAACATGATCTCGGATAAAATAAAAACGAACATCGATGTGTTTGCATCTTTCATGATTCACTAGGTTCGCTAGCTCAATTGCTGATTTATTGTCAACTTGAATCACGGTTGCACCTTGTTGCTTTAGCTCCATCTTGCTCAACAATTTTCTAATCCATATAGCATGACATACACACCAAGATGCTGCAACATATTCAGTTTCACAAGTCGAGAGTGTCACCGTCGGTTGCTTCTTTGAAAGCCAAGCAAATGCAGTATCTCCCATAAAGAACACATATCCCGCGTTACTTTTCCGATCGTCTTTATCTCCTAACCAATCGCTATCGGAGTAACCAACCAACTTGTAATCTTCTGCTTTTGAGTAGAACAACCCGAGTGACACCGTTCCTTGGATGTACCGTAGGATTCGCTTCAACGCCTTCCAATGTGAATAAACCGGCTCCTCCATGAACCGACTTACAATGCCAACACTTAATGAAAGATCCGGCCTTGTGCATGTGAGATAGCGAAGACTTCCTATCAAACTCCGATACTTACTAGCATCGGCACGTTCTCCTCCATCGAACTTCGAAAGTTTTGCACCTGGTTCTATTGGTGTTGAAACAGGATTGCAATTTTCCATCTTGTACTTCTTCAAATCTCTTTTGCATAAGTCTCTTGTGATACAAAAATACCTGTCTATACTTGTCTAACCTCCAAACCAAGAAAAAACTTCATATAGCCCAAATCTGTCATCTCAAATTCCCGTATCATTGTGCCTTTAAACTCTTCTATCATCTCATCATTGTTTCCCATAAAAATAAGATCATCAACATATAAAGCAACAATAACACGTTACCTCCATTCTTCTTTACGTAAAGAGCATGCTCATAGGGACATTGCTTGAACCCGTTCTCCTTGAAATATGAATCGATACGTGTATTCCATGCCCGCGGTGCTTGCTTCAACCCGTAAAGCGCCTTCTTCAATTTTAGCACCTTCTTCTCTTCTCCGACTTTTATGTACCCGGGTGGTTGTTCGATGTAGACATCTTTTTCGAGCACACCATTCAAGAATGTCGATTTGATATCCATTTGAAATATCGGTCATTTGAATTGAGCAGCTTGTGAAATGAGTAATCGGATTGTCTCGATTCTTGCAACAGGAGCAAATACCTCGTCATAGTCGATTCCTGCCTTTTGCTTGTATCCTTTCGCAACAAGTCGCGCCTTGTACCGTTCTATCTCGCCTTGAACATTCATCTTTTTCTTGGATACCCACTTCACACCAATAGGCTGACTTCCTTTCGACAATTCTGCTAGCTCCCTTGTGTTATTACGGTCAATCGCCTTAATTTCCTCGTTCATAGCAGTTTGCCACTTCTTGTCTCACACCGCCTCTTCAAAGCTGATATTTTCAGCATCTGCCAAAAGACATACAAGGTGTACCTCATTTGTTGAATCATACAAATCTTGCAAACTTCGCACTTTGGGTTGTCGTGGTTCATCTTCATCATCGGTAGTTTCAGATTCTTGTTGTTTGCTTGTTGATGCAACGACGGATGATTCTCCAACTTTGATGTTAAGTTCTATCGAATTGTTCCAGTCCCATTCACTTGCTTCGTTTACTCGCACATCACGACTTACCATCACCTTCTTGCTTATTGGGTCGAGTAGCTTGTACCCTTTTTTCTTCTCATCATACCCAACAAAAATATACCTTTTGCTTTTGTCTTCAAGTTTCGTTCTTTGTTGATCCGAACGTGTGCATAAGCCATACTACCGAACACTTTGAGATGAGAAAAATGTCGGCTTTTGTCTGCTCCATGCCTCTTATGGTGTTTGATCATCTAGCTTCACATGTGGACATTGATTTTGAACATAGATAGCACACTGCACAGCTTCTGCCCAGAATTCCTTTGACATCTTCTTGCTTTTGAGCATTGATCGAACCATGTCGAGAATAGTCCGATTCTTCCTCTCGGCCACACCGTTTTTTTGAGAAGAGTATGGTGCGGTTAGAAATCTCCTTATGCCTTGCTCCTCGCAGTACTCCATGAAAGTCGTCGAAGTATATTCGCCACCTCTATCAGATCGTATGGCTTTGATGTGTTTACCAGTTGCCTTCTCCACCATCATTTTGAACTTTCTGAACACCTCGAATGCCTCAGATTTTTCTTTCAAATAATCAACCCAAGTTTTCCGTGAAAAATCATCGATAAAGGAAGTGAAGTACCTTTTACCGCTAAAATATTCGGGGGTGATTGGTTCACATATGTCGGTATGAATCAATTCGAGAATATGTTTAGTTCGATAATCTTCCTTTTTTTGAAACGAGGTTCTCACTTGTTTTCCAAGCACACATTCTTCACAAAATTTGCCCTCATAATCCATGTCCGGCAGCCCGTGCACCATGTTCTTCTTTGCTAACCTTTTTAGACCCCCATGATGTAAGTGACCAAAACGGAGATGCCACATCGACGCCTTATCTTTTACGTTGACTCGCAAACATTTTTCTCGCACGCTTCTCAAATTCAGTTTGTACATCCGATTTCTTCCCATCTTGACTCGAGCAACCAGTCGCCCTTGCTTATCCTTCAAGTGTAGTACCCGGTCTTCTAAGAGTATCGAGTAACCTTTCTCCGTGAGTTTCCCCAAAATCAAAATATTGTACGTAAACATCTTGGATCGACCCTATCAAGTCATCTTTTTGTAAGTAACATAACGTATCCTTGTCCTTTGACCTCCACCTTTGATGCATCCCCAAACGACACATGACCATCTTCAATCTTTTTGGATCTTTTTGAATAAGTACTCGTGACCGCACATATGGTTGCTTGCCCCTGAGTCGAGATACCACAGAGTGTCATTGTTGATGTTGTCTTCATTTTGAGCCATCAAGAGAAAACCTTCATTCTCTTGATCTTCCAAGACCAGGTTAGTTGTTTCTTCCACCTTTTTATCGGCTCGACAATCTTTTGCAAAATGCCCCATTATTTTCCAATAATTGTAACATTTGTCGGAGTTGCAATCCTTCGCGTAGTGACCATAATTGTGACACTTGTAGAAATCGATGTTGGAATAGTTCGATCGGCCACTTTTTCCTCGACTATGTTCTCTTCCACGCCAGTTTGGTTGACTCGGCTGTTCCTTTTCCCTATAGTACCCTTCTCGACTGCTGCGACCATTTCCACGGCTTCCACGGCCACGCCCTCTACCTCGAAAATTTTGAGAATAGAGTACATTTTCGTCTTTAATTGTCGCTTTGGTTTGAAGTGCTTGCTCTAGTATCTCCTCCTTCTTTTTCTTCTTACATTGTTCGTTTGCCTCGAGAGAAACGGCAAGCTCGTAGACTGTAAGCATCGCAAGGTCCTTTGACTATTTTATCGCGCACATAACATTCTCAAAATTTTCGGTTAAAGATCTTAAAATCTTCTGCACAACTCGTGCATCGGTTACTTCTTCACCATTACGATTAAGTTGGTTTACCACGACTTGTACACGCATGATATAGTCAGATACAACTTCTGACTCCTTCATCTTTATGCTCTCAAACTCGCCACGAAGAGTTTGGAGACGCACTTGCTTGACTCGGTCGGCTCCTTTGAACACTTTTTCTAAAATATCCCACGCTTTTTTTAAAGTAGTTGCACCGGCAATCTTCTCAAAGCCTGACTCGTCAACGGCTCAGAACAACATGTATAGTGCCGCGCTATCCTTCGATCGTGTCTCTTTCAACATCTTGTTTTGAGCCGTCGAATATCCTGTGGTATTTGTTGGTTCTTCGAAACCTTCTTTGACCACCTCCCACGTATCTTGAGATCCGAGAAGAGCTTTCATTTGAAAGCTCCAATTCTCATAATTCCCTTTCGTTAGTCGTTGTAGCGACATTTTGACCCATCACATTTGCCATTGGCTCTGATACCAATTTGATAACTCAAATTGAATTAACTAGAGTACTTAACTCTTCTTTATTATTGCTCTCTCTGAGTTATACATTCAAATAAAATAACAATACCTTTATATAGGCACAAAATAAAATAAAAATTTAAGACCATTAGAGAGTTTTTTAAGCATTGAGTTTAAACTCAAACTTAAAATATAAAACCGAAGACCTTTTATTTTCTCCATTAATTTCTAATTTGAATACCCATTAAGTATGACTTTTAAGTTTATTTAACAGGGTTTGCTTCTATTGTGGGTTTTTGATTTGAAGTGGGTTAAAGCATTTTAAGTACTGCTGAGGGTGGTGATGTAGTCTTCCTGACTCAAAGGTAAAATAGAGTTATGTGCTTAGCAAACGATGGTTTCTTATTGATCATATCAACGACAGAACATTCTTTGTATTCCAGGGGAAGACGTCTCAACCAAAGGATGAGTCGTGCAAAAAGCTGATTTCTATAGTGGGGTTTTTACAAATGTTGGATTTCTAATCTGTAGTTTATTTTTGTAGGGATTTTTGAGATGGAAGGAGGTGAATTAAGATGCTTGGATGAATTACTACCAAATGTACTTGGGATAATATTTAAGAAACTATCTCTGCAATATATTCTTACTGTTATTTTCTAGAGTTTGCAAATCATAGGGCAAAGTTGTTGCTGGACCTTACTGTTGGCAAGAGATTAATTTTAAGGATAAACCACATTCGCTGCCAGAACATTTGCAATCGCAGGACAAAATAAGTAAGTGTAGTACTATTTCTGCCTTTCTGCAATCGTCAACAGGGAACTGTCATTCTGTTTCAAAAGCTTAAAAATACTGCATAGCCTTGCAGTTCTTTGTTGTGTTATTCCTTTTTTGTTCTTATTTATCCTCTTTTACTCATTTCTTATCAACAACGAAGTGTTTTCTGATGCATAATGTTTTCTAATAATGGTTCATGCGGAACGGTGTATCATGGTATTTGGTGTGGCTCGGTAAGTTTACTTTTCCTTAGAGAACTTCATTTGCACAGATCAGGACGCCGTTATATATTTGCCTTACTGATTAGCCGAAGTGCCACATCTTGCTCATTCACATGAATTGTTGCCTGATAAAGTACATCAAGAATTATGATATTGAAAACCGTTAGCAGTATATTCAGCAACATATTGATAGACACATTTTAGTGTCTAATTTGCACCTTAATTTCTAGTGAGTTAGTATTCGATTTTGTGTCTATTACGTGTTTTTATGCTTTTGTAGGTACATTAGAAGAATAAAGATGTGTGGAAAAATTGGCTCAAAAAGTGTTCAAAGCACCCGGAAATATGGATCAAGGCACCCACACTTTGGATTGGGGCACCCTTGGATCGGGATGAGCTGGATCGGACCAACTCAGCGGGTCAACTCGGTCCAAGTCAGTTGACCGAGTCAAAGCTTCATCGGGTTAAAGTTCATCGGCAGCAGAATTGTGATCCAGTTTTTTTAGCGATTTCATCACAAATTGATAAGTACCCAATCTAATTAAAGGTTCGTATAATCGATTAGAAGCTTTAGAAGCCGAAGATAAGGGCTGGAGAATCATGTATTTGGCCGGAAATGAGTTGCTGTTCCTGTTTGGATAGAAACAGGATTTACACGGTGATTAACCGAATTATACTGGGATTGGGATGTTCCAGAGAGTTCCTAAGTACTATATAAAGAGTTTACAAGCTTCAGAAAGAGGGGGAGAAGCCTAGGGAGCGATTCAGAAGAAATCCGGTGAAGTTCCGGCGCCGCCGGTGACCTGCTGGTGCTCCGGCCGGCGTGTTCTTCATCCACCATCACCGAAGAAGACGACTCAGTAACATTTATAAGTGTTGCTGTTCCACTGTTGCAGCTCTGCTCCTGTTGCGTTAAGTTTTGAACGTTCTGTTGCTTAAAGCTCTTTGTAACAGCTGAACCCTGTTCTGTGACACTTATATACGTATCTGTTCAGCTGTTGCACTATTCTTAAACCTTGTAATCAATATTTTGAGCAATGAAATCAACTTTTGAGCAAGTTTTCTTCACCATGGGGTAAGCTTATTTACTGGGATGATGGATAAGGTATTTTTCTCAATTTTATGTGATTTAATTATTTTCTAATAATTATTTATAATTCTTTTATTATTATTTGCATTGATTTAAATTAGAAAAAAATGGTTTTTATTAAATAGTTGTGTTCTCTTTTGATGGGTCATGCTTAGTTAATTACTCTTGATGTCTCATGCTTAGGATTTACAATTATTCTTTTAGGAAACATATTTTTGGCAAACTTGAATTAAATTGTTAAAAAGAATTACATGATTAATCACATGAATTGTTAGAAATAACTGAATCCTGATTCCTAGTTTTCTCCATATTTTCTAAAAATCATCTCTAGTGTATTTTCCTGATTTTTATTAGTTTAGGTTAAGTCTAATATTTTCTAAAATCATTACCTTCACAAGTTCGAGAATCGAACCTCTTTTTACCACTATATAAAATCACATCAATTTTTGGCGCCGCCGACGCGGACTTGTTTTTAGGTTTAGGGTTTTAGATTTATTTTTAGGTTTTTATTTTTTTTACTTTGTTCTATTTTACGTTTGTTTTGGTATTTTTCCTTTTTACTACAGGTTCGATTTTGGATCGAAAAGAGATTACGCCCAAGTTTTGGAGTTAAATCTAAAACTTGGAATTAAAAAAGGGAAAAGCTTAAAGAACGAAAAAGAAGATCAAATATTTTATTTTTATTTTTAAAATTAGATTTTTAGTTTATTTTAATTAGTTTTAATTAGTTTTAATTAGTTTAGAAAATTGTATTAGGGTTTTTATTAATTCTGTAATTTTTATTTTATTTTTGGACACTTTTGGACATTTTTAAACCCTACGGAAGGGTAATTTTGAATATCAAACTGTGTGCAGGGACGGACAACAATTACGATATTGTCTCGGCCCCTCGTGTTCGCACACTATTAAAAAGGAAATTAGTGGCCCGAGTCGACTTCAACGGTTCGTCGCCCGTCTAGAACGGGAGGTAAATTTCGATCAACCCACGAATCTCCTGTCAGTGGGTTTTCTGGACGCCTTTGTATGCATATATGCTGAGGACTGAATACGGAACTTAATTTCTGCATAGTAAAGGGCAAGGCCTGGCCATACAAGATAAGGTTTCGGATTTCATCACCGTCTCCTTCTTGCCCGCCTTAGGAAAACGAAACCTACACGAACCTAAGCTTAAAATATTGACTAGAAAGAGACCGATAAGGTAACGAGCTTATAGGAAAATCGGTTGGAAGGACTGTATTGGTTTCCTTATTAGCTTAACTCAAAAAGCAGGAAGATTAGATTAAAGTTGATTAGAGCCGCCCTGTAACCCAGGGAAGCGTTGCCAAAGAGACAGGGGTATCAAAGCTCCATTGGCTTCTCCTGTTTCTCTTCAACTTGATTTAACTCGGATCGCTCAGAGAGATTCGCTAAAATTGTAACCAGTTGCCTTCTGAAAGAATAGAAGCTGGTCTAGAAACAATCTAAGTGGAACCATCATGCTTGTTGTTTGCTAGATTAAGGTTTGATTTGGTTGAGTCAGGGAACGATTGTGGTTGATAAATTTCTTGTTAGGGTTTTTGCCTGCCAAGAATGCCCTTAAGGCGAACTTGGGATAGACCGCGTCAGCAATGACAACTCTGAAGGATTTGTGGAATCCAACCAGGACCTTACGTCCATCTTGCATCAAGTTAGCCGCTACTGAAGCGAGCTACGAACTGAAACCCAAAATCATCCAGATGCTTCCATTATTCTTAGGAAAAGAGAACGAGAATCCCTATTTTCATGTTAGGGAGTTCGAGGAAATATGTAGCACAATCAGGATTAGAGACTTGAATGACGAGTCTATTAAACTTAGACTATTTCCCTTTTCACTAAGAGATAGAGCCAAGTCATGGTGGTATAGCTTGGCCCCTCAGTCGATTGAGACCTATGCCCAACTTACTTCATGTTTTCTTCAGAAATTCTTCCCTAAGAACAGAATATCCTCAATTAGGCAGAAAATTTTCACGTTTTCTCAGCAAGAGGGAGAGTCTCTGTATGTTTATGTAGAAAGGTTCAACGACTTAGTGTCCCAATGCCCAGACCACGGTTTAGATGAGTTAAGTCTAGTTCAGATTCTCTATGAGGGTTTGGATTATGCGACTGTAACCTTGGTTGAGTCCTTGTCAATCGGAGAAGTCGACAGTAAGACTCCTGCTGAGGCGATGCAATTTCTGAGTGACATCGCCGAGAAAACCCATCAGTGGGAGAGCAATAGAAAACCCAACCCATTAGAATCCTTATCTAGAAGGCTAGAACTGGTCGAAATGAATCAAACTAGTAGTTTAGAGCCCCAACCCAATCCAGGAGGTGTCAATGAAATGGCGACGGGTGAGAAATCATCAAGTCACGTGAATGCAGTCACAACCCTCAGGAATGGTAAATTGGTGGACAACGGGGTAACTGGGCCTGATAGTGGACATATTGTAGTTCACCCTGACCCAATAGCTGAAGAGACTGATAAAGTCTCTGATGAGCCTGAGGAAACCCCTCGGGCCATCGATTTTATGCCTAGAGCCCCTTATCCAAGGTTGTTAGCACCTACTAGGAAGGACTCCAGCTTAGAAACTGTCAATATGATAGAGACCCTAGTTCAAGAGACATTACCAAACACTTTGATAGAAGACCCATTAGAGAAATGTCGAGCCCACTTTGGATTAGATTTTCATGAGTTGGACTTTAAGCATGACCCACCAGATACCCTGATAAGTAGTGAGTTAGGCCCATCAGAAGAGGAATCCAAACCGTCTAGTGAGATGAATCTTAGGCCCAACCCATTAGAAGATCAATTAGAAAAATGCCTAACCAACTACAGATTTAATGGCAATAATGATAGGGTTAGTGATGAGGTACGTACTTTGTTAGGCTTTGCACCACCGGATTGTAATTTAGAAGAAGCAGTTGACTATTTTCGAGAATCTGACGATCCGGAAATGAGGGAAATTGTTATTAGTCTATCTAGAGACACTGAAAACTCTAAGTTTGGGGGTGACTATCATTCTCCATGTGCTATATCATTAACTCTTAAGAAGGTCCCTAGCTTGGGACCTGACATAGGCACGGCTGCAATTTTACGAGATCATCCTCCAGTTAGATTTACCAATCCTCAGTTGCCAGAAACCCATCCTCTGGTCGATGTGGTTTACCTAGATAGGGATCAAGGTGTACTCAGATCGTTTATCCTCTTAGCTTGCTGCAGTTTACTTCTACCATGGGGCACACTATTTGATTCAGGTGACCCACAGTTGTTCCGATTATTGTTATACGATTTAAGGGGGTGACTAATTCTTTTCTAGTCTGGCTGAAGACTTTAAACTTAGCACTTCTTGGGAGGTAACCCATGCTCAGGCATTCAGGTACTATCTTTCTGACTCCCTTACTTTTACTCTTTTGGTATTTTTCTATACTTAGAAACATTGAGGACACTGTTTAATTTAAGTTTGGGGGTATTGGGAGACTTTTTAAGATTAATAAGATTTGGAATTTAGAAGCATGTGAACAATTCAGGGTGACACTAACCACTCTAGGTAGATAGAAACTTAGCCATTTTGCTATAAGGATTGGTGTGCCCAGCTAGATGGTCTATTCATAAAGGAGACAGAGTTCAGGTGTTAGAAATAACATGATAGTTATCACCACCATATCACGTTCTGTTTTATTATTTGCAATTTCGTGTTTCTCTGAGAGTATTGGTGGGTCCTAGCATCGACGTGTTAATTAGCGCTGGAATGACATTTAGTGTGTTGAGATCATGCCTCAGTATGAATAATATGTTATTGTCTTAGAGTTATGTGTGTGATCCCCCTGTCTCCGTCGCCTAAGCAAGCGTGGAACGCAGGATCCATGGGAACTTGTAAATATTTTAGTTAGTAGTAACTGTTGAAAATAAATGGGGAGTATCTCGACACACTAGGTTTCATCTCGGTACTGACCTTCAGACAGATATGGGACACATCGTTCGCCTCAGTCAACACTTGCGACCTTCTACAGTCTACTTTCATCTTCTAAGTCTTTTCATGTGATGTGTGGATAGATAACTGTCTGAGTAGAACTCTGTTGTCTTAGATATGAATTTTAGTATGCTTGAGTTAACACTCGTGTACAGGGATTGGATCCATAAAGGGTAATGGTCCCTATAGCCGAATAGCTAAGTAGCCAACTAACTAGCTTGTTTAGTGTCTATCCTTAATCGTTCACGTGTTGCTAAGATCTAGATCCAGGTTTTGTGGGTATACCTCTTGTAAACCCTCACGAGACAAAACTCGTCCACTAGGGACACCTAGGGGTTTAACGGCTTACTGCATATGCTAAATGTAGTCGCGATTCCTGCGAAAGTGAGTTAGGATTTTTACTTTATTTTTTAGAGTACTTTGCTCGAGGACTAGCAAAATAGTAAGTTTGGGGGTGTTTGATAGACACATTTTAGTGTCTAATTTGCACCTTAATTTCTAGTGA
>JAJJMC010017418.1:319105-512283 GCA_023531435.1 Papaver californicum
AAGTTCGAGAATCGAACCTCTTTTTACCACTATATAAAATCACATCACATATCCCTTCATGGGTGTTCTGGTGGACATTATGCACTATTAAAGAAATAATATGCATGCAAAGATTTATCTCTTACGTTTCCACTTCAACATCTTTCTACTAAATGTTGTGTCTTGGTCCAGATTTGATGTGTTATTTGTTGTGTCTTAATTACATCTATGATGCCTGTCCGACTTGGTGATCTTATTGTCTATAGTTATTTGTTAATTTTGGTCGCCTAAGATACATGAATGAAGCATAACAAAAGGTTTAACTCCTCAAATGCATGAATTGGAATTTAGTGCTCTACATAATTGTGTTTCGAGATGTCCTAAGCCATCTCGAAATGTTATCTATCATGGAGATGCGAAATCTGGGTACACAATTTATTTAGTGAGTTTTATCTATATCTTCATCCTTTTGTAACAAACTTTGTTATCAATTTAAGTTAACCTTCGATGAGATTCTAGTTCTTTTTAAGGAAAATAAAAAGTGAGAAGAATTCGAGACAACTATTATCCTTTTGAAATTTTCATTAGTATATGTGAAAACGTTTGAGCCCAAGTTTTTGAATCTATTTTTGATTAGATTGAAACTGGGGATGAGTAAGAAAAGCCAAGAAATGTGGTTTGTTAGCATTTTTCAGTCCCATATGACAAATATATATGGGCACAGTTGGACGCACAGTATCTGATTGTTTTTCTTTTAACATTTCCTTCTTAGTTTCTCGATTACAAAACTTAGACCCTGCCTCCTTTGATTGATTAGACTGGAAAACAGAAGGGACAGTAATTCAAATTCTCGTACCTGATTTGCAGACTGCAGCAGAGCCAAAGTTTGGTTTGTAAAACCTGAATGGAGCTACAATTTCGATTCCGGCACGTGAAAAAGGTTGAAGGAACTCAAATCGCTATCATTATTTTTTGTCATTTTAAATTGTTGGATGAAATTTATGTCATTTTAAGTAATATTACTGCACCGTGTTTTTGAAAGTTGTTAACTTGCATGTGAAACGAAGAAAAGCCAAACCAAAAACAAATGTGTGCGCAGAAACAGACATTTGCCAGAATCATGTAGACAAATCAGATGTAACTTTTGTGCACTTTGGCAAAACAGAGATGGGTTCAATTGCCGAAAATGCTCGGCTTCACTACTTAGGCTATAGCAGACATATGGTCTGATTGGACAATAGGGTGGTCAGATGGCAGGGCCGGCCTATGTTACTGAAAAGTAAGAATATCAGATGAAGGGTTTCCTGATCTTTGTTCTGAAACACATTTCTCGAGATGGGTTTTAGTACGGAAGAGCGCCACTAGCTTTTCTCCCACCTGCCACATTCTAAAACCCTGTCTCTAGTTTAGTCAACTGAAGGACAAAGATTAGATGATAGACAATGCGGCAGATTTTAAACTTCAAATTATAGGATTCGTATAAACCGGAGATTATTATAAATAATGCTTAAGCTTAATGAGGATAAAAAAACGACACATTGAGATATTAAATCGGGTAATTCTGATCCTACATAGTACGTTTTTTTGTTTTTTTGAAAGATTGTTGTGGTACTGCACATCACTAGTATAGCCAACCCTTTCAAAATCAATGCTGTCACTTCCTCACTACCCTCCGATCACTTGACCATATCTTCATCGCATCACAACTCCAATGGTACTGCAGACTATTGAGCATAAAGTCTATATATGTGCTGACAAACCTATAAAAATAGGGAGGGAGAGGGTTTGCAATTGTACTGCAATGGTGTGTGCACTGTGCAGTCCATCTGCAGCTAACATTTGATTTCCGAGGAGTGGTCAAAATTTTGAAAAAAGACAAATATTACCTAAATGAATATAACTTGTCCATGTGGTCAACTTTATATGTTTACACTCATTATAGGAAGGTTATATTTGCTTCAAAAAAAGAAAAAAACATAGAGAGGCTCACATCTTAAGTAATTAAAATGTAAAAACAAAACAGTAGTACTTAATTTAAGACAAAAAGTTAAACATTTGATCAAACTTACACGATTGCAAGACAAGCTTACACGACTCCGAGAAAGTTGTAAGATCAACAAAAGATGAATACTGGAAAGTAAAGTCCTAGAACATTAAAGAACGAACAGCAGAAAACAGTAAACACCAAATCCATATAACATGAAGAAACTCATAACATACGAGTCTAACGAGAATAAGCATTTGGGAACTTTTCAGCCATCTCTACTTGTTGTCGAGCAATAGTTGCATTTTTTTCTTCAGTATGTTTCAAATCCAGATCAGTGAGTTCCTTGAGATGTTTATTCAACAACTCTATTTCATCCTTCAGTACGGTCCTCTCTGCCCGATAAAACTTAAGTTCACAGTTAAGTGTAGCTTCAAGAATAAGAGCTTCAGCTGCTTCTTCAAAGTAAGCTTGTCTTTTAGGAGCACCTGCTAAGACGATAAAATTCTTCAAATCACCATAATATTCTACAATACAGTCCAGCTTGTAATTATCCCGAAGGCCAAGCCCATAATTAATCCTATCAAGAACACAGTTATCTGAACATTCACTTGCCCTGTTATACTTAGCACAAGCATAACAAACCATCTGTAGGATAAAAGTTGAATAAAATAAGGTTTCATAAAAATAATGTAAACAGCTGAAAACTAAAACAACACAAGATAATGAAATATGGGTTTTGAAAAAAAAATCTATGAAAGCTAAAAGAAAAATAGAAGAACAAGTTCTAGATATGAAAAACCCAGTAAAATAAAATGGGTTTTGTAAGCTATAACCAATAACTGCTGAGATGAGAAATGAAAAGATAAGCAAAAACTGTTTGAATTGAAGAAACTGAAGAACTAATCATAAACTAAACAAACAAAAACACAGAAGAAATAGGTTGTCAGATCTAAGTTTCACCTTGGAAGAGAGAAAAAATGAAGAGATCAAGCAGCAGAGACTAAAGTGAGAGCAGTACTACTAGTTAGTAGCACTTGTGCCTTATTTATAAATACATCTTATTACTAGATATTCTCTTTACTGCCTATCCAACGGTTCATATTCATGTTCTAGGTGACTTACTAGATATTCTCTTTACTGCCTATCCAACGGTTCATATTAAGCTTCTTTTTTTCTATTTTCTTTTTGACAAACAACTCAACTTGATTGACAGTAAAGTTAGGTTGCAAAGAATTTTAATACATCAAAATTCAAGAATCCAATTGAAATACCATACGGTACTAGTACAATCCCAAGTATTCTAACAAGAGAAGAGTAAGAATATCGAAAAAAGACTAGAAAAATATATGTATAAAAAACCGATTGAATCGGAGGGAGAAATTGTTTTCGGATCATAAGTCCACTGTTGATTTTGTTTTTCTTGAGAAAAAGATGATCCGAAATAAGAGTGATTTGCTCTAGGTCTTCAACATTCCGATGATATGACTGAAATAAATCGACACCAAAAAATTTACCGATTAAGAAAAAAAAATACAAACAAATTTTTCCGTGTAAAAAGAAAAGAAAAAAATAATATCATTAAACCAATAGTTTGAAAATAAAATGTAAAAATAAAAAATATATACATATATATATAAAATTGTACATGGAAGAAAAATTTTGTTATCATGATTTAGGCTAAAATAAAACACCTAAGAGAAAAGAATGCTACCACTTAAAGGGACATAAATAAATTACCAAAAGATAAGGCAAGTTCTTGTTTGTTTATCGGTGGTGTAAAATTTCTTTCATCTAAAAGCGCAAAGGCTGATTTTTCTCTTAACCGCCCAAAAAGTTTACATAGTTGTTGTTCGCTGACGGAATAACTAATTAAACCGATTTAAGATGTAGAGTTACGCTTTTTCGATGAAACAAAAAACGACAAGGTCCATGAGCAATGTTTGATTAATCCGGGTGATATGAATGTTGATAATTAGTGAAAAGATTATCGACCGAAAAGCTAAGATTTAAGAACATTTATAGTGGGACGATCAAATCCAAAGACCAAAGATTAAAAAAATTTAGGTTTATTCCGCCTGAATCGCAATGGGTAGAGAGTAAATTTTGATCAGGCATAAGTCTAACGTAACGCCTGGTGTTGGGCGCATATACAAGTATCCGTATGTTGGAATTGTGTTTTACGGGCGTATGCCAGTGAAAACGCTTGGTTGGGGAGGACGTTGGATGAGCGCTCGACGGGAGACGCAACCCAGAAGAACGTTTGTTGTATACTTACATATGACAATTGTTTTTGAGGCGGAATAAGTACATGTTCATCAGGTTCTTGGATGTATATTTAATACAGTCACCAGCATACTCGTATTACCAACCTCAACAATGACGAAGCTAATGAGCTAAGGGAAAGCGATTTGTTCGATGCAACTGAATTAGTGCATGTTGTTACGTATGATTTGTATATAGTGTGTTGGCGGCATGTAACTAACTTGCAGAAATATGCCATCAAAGTCGTTTGGGAGGTTGAAACATACGAGTAGGTGGGTTCCTGGGAACGCCAAAATTATAATGGTTTTGCCTCCAACACCGTTCTCCGAGGTACACGTTATGTTGTGAAAAGAAAATAACTATAAAAAATAACCAATTAACTATCCAAAAATCCAAGAAAAGAAAGAACAATGCTATCAAAATAAATTATCAACTCACAGTGCATATCCAAGAAAATATAACCCGTTTTTCTAAGAGCTTCGATGCTTTCCGTCCAACATCAGTGTCAAGGATTAAGATGACGAGATCCCACGGTCACCAGGTCACATCGTCTACAGTCAACTGATTAAGACAAGTCCTGAAGCAAACAATATCAATACTCTTCCTTCTTGTACCCTTCCACTGAGAACTTCTAGGCCATACTGCTTCACTCTTATTCGTTGGGTTCTTTGGTCGACATATGCCCAAATATTCGTACCCCCAAAACTAGAATGTCAAGACAACCAACCAAATAAATAAATTACCAACAAATAAACATTTAAAGGAAATATAAATAAAATTAAGAAATTTACCTCCAATATTTAGAAAGGTCCGACTAGTGACTTTTATCCCCTGCTAGATACGGCGAGTCCAGAATACAATTTCTCAAAAGCACCACTACCCAGTCATAATTGCCAACCGCATTTAGATTCTCAAAAGCAGCTAACTATCCAACATTAATATAGTTTTTAGCATCGGAAAAGAAAAATTGTCCCAAAACATACATATAAAAGGCTCTGGCCAGTCTCTTAGGAAGTATGCTATCATCGTTAGCCGCAATCAACGTTCCTGGATAAAAATATGTGCTAAAAAGGCAACTGTAATTGCATCTGAAACCCACTGCGCAGGAATATGTTCTCTTTTACAAACTTTACTATCTTTAATTTCTGGAAAAATATGCGCTCTGACATATTCAAATTGGTACTTCGCCGGATCATACGGAATATCACTACCAACACCAATACTCAATCCTGTCAACATGACCCAATCAAGGGGTGTGAACCCCATCTCACCAAAGGAGAAGTGAAAAGTGTTCGTAGTATCCCAAAAACGCTCAACAATGTAGCAATTAACTGATAGTATGGTCCCAGGTTTTAACTCATAGTTTACTTCAGTATCAGCTAACTTGATACATGATGAATGAGAAGTCCTAGTCGGGTTCAACAAAGATTTTAAAGTTGCCATTGCTGATGCTATCGAAGGACTAGGAGCAACTTCTTCAAACAGTGTCAAGTTCTCAAAATTGAAATTTCCAAAAACAAGGCCCTCAAAAGAAGAATCTTCAAGGCCTCGTTTCCAGGGGACAAAACTACTAGGTTTGTCACTAATCAAACGACCTAGAGTGTCTCTTTTCCAAGCTCGCTCAGTGATGATTTCGAGCGGTCTTGGCATACACTAAAAGAAACTAAAAAAAATAAATTCTAATTGGAAGGGAATTCTAAACAATCAAAGGGAATTATATTTAATTACCCTTCTATAAGGTTTTAAAAAAATAATAAAGTCCAAATTCCAAAAATAAAAGTCCAAAAATAAAAGAAAGCTTACAAAAATAATAAAGGATTTCCTAATACAATTTTCTAAATATAAAAATAAATAAAACCCTAAAAAAGATTAACTAAAGAAAAAATTATTGTCTTCTTTTTCCGTTTTTTTCTATTTACCTTTGACTCCAAGTCTTTAATCAATCAATTTAATCTTTGACTCCAGTTTCTTTTTGATCCAAACCTGTAGTACAAAGAAGAATACCCAAAAACGTAAAACAGAACAAATAAAAATAAAAATAAAAATATAATTAAACTAACTAACCTTAAAAAAATTAAAAACAAATCTAAAAACAAGTCTTCGGCAGCGGCGCCAAAAACTTGATCATTTTAGAAAAATGGTAAAAATAGTTCATTTGCTGAGACTTGTGAAGGTTCGTTTTAGACCTAATTTTGATTTAAACTAGAAAATAAGTAAAAGATTTTAACAATATTGGGAAGAACTGAAACTCAGGATCCCACCAAAATCACTTCTGAATGATTTCTACAATGATTATTTAACAATTATAGTTCTTTTATTGACTCTATTCTTCGCCAAAAGTAAAATTTTAAAACATTAACTGTAAATCACAAGCATGGCGCATCAAAAAACAAAATCATAACTAATTAAGAAAAATCATAAATTAATTAAAATCAATGCAAAAGTCATTAAGAATCAAAAATAGTTACCATTCATTCATGAAATATGGCTTTCTCCATTGTCCTAGTGGTTGGATTTAGCTAGACATAGCTTTCTTAAAAACCATTAAAATATTTAAAAAAATCATAAATTATTTTTGAAAAGCAAAACTGAACCCTAGTTTTCTATCTGTGAGAAGTTGTGTCGAAAATTGTATCTAGGCTCCCCTTTATATAGGCTTTGGTAACCTCCTCTTAATCCTTATCCAATTAGGAAACTTAATCTCATTAAAATCTTTCACCTCATTTTGATCCTTATCCAATTAGGAGACTTAACCTCCTCAAAAACCGACAAAACCCTTAATTTTCACGTCGAAGGCGAGCCCAAAACGCTTCTCTTATTTCTCTTCCCGCGCAGGCCCAATAAGGCTGAACAGATTACAAATCCAAGTTGGTTTCACGGTTTTGCTCATAACTTCTTCATGCGAACTCGGAATAATCTCATTCTTTTCGCGTTGGCTTTGCCTTTCAATTCTCTATAAGATGGCGGGTAGAAATCTTGGAATAGACTGAGTTCCGATGGGTCTTTAGCAATTCTTCCTTGTAGAGATGTAACCTAATAAAAAACATAAACTACAAAAGTAATAATAATGCACAGTAATTCAGACAAAATCTAGCAAATAAGTGTAAGAAAATGATATTTAAAATTTGTAAATTATGCACTTATCAACACTTATAAATCAATTTATTTGATAAACATTATAGAAGGTGTCTAACTTTGTTAATTATCTCAAATCTGATGGAGTTCATTAAGACTGGACTAATGATCTGTATCAACGATGTTCACTTATGTATTCACATCTTTTCTTTTAATTTTGTTTGTGTTTTCGATCTGTGAACTTGTTTAATTTTTCAATTTTCTTGTCGTTGTTCGAGACCTCAACCTATTTTCAATCTGTAATCTTGTTTACTGCCTTTCCAAATTAAGTGTCATGTGTATGTTCTATGCGGAGAATCAGTAGTGGGATTAAGCAAACTTTCTAGCTATCGATTTTTTTTCAACTTAATATTTTACCTATCCATCGCTAACCTAGTTTGTGAGCTATAAATAAAAATAAAAATACATTAAATTTAAAAAATGTTATTAAAATAAATAAATAAATTAAAATTAAATGGATTATGATTAATAAAATCATAGACTATATTTAAGATAAGCCCTTGGTTCCGTGTAGAACCGTTGCCAATATAAGTGATTCGAAATTCTTTTTGGCATAATGATTAGGACTAGAGATAGGGGTTTAGAATGTGGCAAGTGGGAGAAAAGCTAGTGGCGCTCTTCCGTACTAAAACCCAGGAAAGATCAGGAAACCCTTCATCCGATATTCTTACTTTTCAGTAACATAGGCCGGCCTTGCCATCTGACCACCCTATTGTCCGATCTGACCATAGGTCGACTATAGCCTAATTAGCGAAGCTGAGCATTTTGGGCAATTGAACCCATCTCTTTTATGCCCAAGTGCACAAAGGTTGCAAAACTTTTAGTCACATCATAAAACTTTTGTTGTTTGGGTTCTCTTAAGTCTTAGGGCAACTGCAGCAGTCGAGTAGACCAAAAAGTAGAGACCAATTTTATTCTTTGGTCTACTTTTGTGAGCCGCAACGGGCGAGGGTGTTTAAGATTTGGTCCAGTTTTTGAACAGTATTTGACCAATTTTTGTCGAGCAACTGGATCAAACACAAATATAGTCGGACGCTCTTGTAGGAGAACGTTAACTCAAAACGATGTTGTAGGAGAACATTCTAAACACAAAACGGTTTTGTAGGAGAACCTTTTTTGAAACGTTCTCTCAATACAGCGTTTCTCTAACGCTAGATTAAAGAGCGTGTGGGTTAAACGTCACAGCGTTATAACGGCTGAAGTTTGGTAACGCTCATCTAGGAGAGCGTTGTTGTTAGAGACGCTCCTCTAAGAGAGCTTTTAGTCCAAACGCTCATCTAAGAGAGCTTTTGGTTTTGAAACACTCCTTTAAGAGAGATTTTGGTTTTGAAACGCTCATGTAAAAGAGCATTTGGTCGAAACGCTCATGTAGAAGAGCATTTGGTCGGTAAACGCTCGTGTAGAGGAGCGTAAGATCATATTTAGTCGACTTTTCCGTTATCTTTTTTTTTTTTTCAAAAGCAAACAAATTTCCTCTTTGCTCTTTGATATACTCCAACCGCTGCAGTTTCCCTTAGCAATCTTTTCACTACCTATCATCATTCATATTACCCGGATTAATCAAACATTGTTCATGGACCTTGTCGTTTTTTGTTTCATCGAAAAACTATATATATATATAACAAAATGGCATATATAAAACAGTTTTCCATGTTACTATATATATATATATATATAAAAAAATTAAAAGTAAACTTATGATCCAAAAATCATTTTTCCCTCCGATTCAATCGGTCTTTTATGCATATATTTCGCTAGTCATTTTGAGGTGTTCTGTTCTTATTCTTCTCTTGTTAGAATACTTGGGAACCGTATGGTGTTTCAATTGGATTCTTGAATTTTGATGTATTAAAATTCTTTGCAACCTAACTTTACTGTCAATCAAGTTGAGTTGTTTGTCAAAAAGAAAATAGAAAAAAAGAAGCTTAATATGAACCGTTGGATAGGCAGTAAAGAGAATATCTAGTAAGTCACCTAGAACATGAATATGAACCGTTGGATAGGCAGTAAAGAGAATATCTAGTAATAAGATGTATTTATAAATAAGGCACAAGTGCTACTAACTAGTAGTACTGCTCTCACTTTAGTCTCTGCTGCTTGATCTCTTCATTTTTTCTCTCTTCCAAGGTGAAACTTAGATCTGACAACCTATTTCTTCTGTGTTTTTGTTTGTTTAGTTTATGATTAGTTCTTCAGTTTCTTCAATTCAAACAGTTTTTGCTTATCTTTTCATTTCTCATCTCAGCAGTTATTGGTTATAGCTTACAAAACCCATTTTATTTTACTGGGTTTTTCATACCTAGAACTTGTTCTTCTATTTTTCTTTTAGCTTTCATGGATTTTTTTTTCAGAACCCATATTTTATTAAAACTCATTTTCCTCTTTTTTTTTTCTTGCTCGTCATTCTGTTAACTTTTGTGCTATCTTCATTATCTTGTGTTGTTTTAGTTTTCAGCTGTTTACACTATTTTTATCTAACCTCATTTTATTCAACTTTTATGCTACAGATGGTTTGTTATGCTTGTGCTAAGTATAACAGGGCAAGTGAATGTTCTGATAACTGTGTTCTTAATAGGATTAATTATGGGCTTGGCCTTCAGGATGATTACAAGCTGAAGTGTATTATAGAATATCATGGTAGTTTGCAGAATTTTGTCAGCTTGGCAGGCGCTCCTTACAGACAAGCTTACTTTGAAGAAGCAGCTGAAGCTCTTATTCTTGAAGCTACACTTAACTGTGAAAAAAAGTTTCTTCAGAAAGTGAATCTCCTACTGAAGGATGAAATAGAGATGTTGAATAAACATCTCAAGGAACACACTGATCTGCATGTGAAACATACTGAAGAAAAAGATGCAACTACTGCTCGACAACAAGTAGAGATGGCTGAAAAGTTCCCAAATGCTTATTCCCACCATCTTCGTTAGAATCATCTGTTATGAGTTTATTCATGTTCTATGGATTTGGTCTTTACTGTTTTCTTCCAGTTAGTTAGTTCTTTAATGTTCTAGGACTTAATTTTCCAGTATTCATCTTTTGTTGATCTTACAACTTTCTCGGAGTCGTGTAAGCTTGTCTTGCAATCGTGTAAGTTTGATCAAACTTTTTGTCTTTAATTAAGTATTACTGTTTTGTTTTTATATTTTAATTACTTAAGATGTGAGCCTTTCTATGTTTTTTTCTTTTTTTGAAGCAAATATAACCTTCCTATAATGAGTGTAAACATATAAATTTGACCATATGGACAAGCTATACTCATTTAGGTAAAATTTGTCTTTCTTCAAAATTTTGACCACTCCTCGGAAATCAAATATTAGCTGCAGATGGAATGCACATTGCACATATATGGCAAACCTACTACCCTCTCCCTCCCTATTTTTATAGGTTTGTCAGTACATATATAGACTTTATGCTCAATTGTCTGCTGTACCACCGATAGATGTATTGGAGTTGTGATGCGATGAAGATATGGTCATGTGATCGGAGGGTAGTGATAAACTGACAGCATTGATTTTGATAGGGTTAGCTAAACCAGTTTTTTCTTTTTATCCTCATTAAGCTTAAGCATTATTTTTATCCTCATTGATTTTGTTAGAAATTTTAACAATCTCCGATTTGTGGGTCGGTTTATTTAGAAATTTTAATTTTCAAAAGGAGCCTCACTGCCATAGTGCAATTCCCGCCAGCGGCCCAGACTCATAACTTGAGATATTAGTTTTTGATTATTAATTTCCCTACTAATTTGTATAGCTTACTCATAAATTTTGGGACTATTAATTTAATTTCATCTAAAGATTTTGGATACGGGTGTCTTATGTATATGGAATGTCATATTTATCTGGATAAATTTTTGACGTCGATCAATTTTTGACGTCGGTATGTGGGATGGATAAAATCTTGACACTTGTTTTAATTTTTAACCGTTTTTTAACTAATTGAACGTTTAATTTTCTCAACCTAAATTACCCTTCTTTAAAGTGTGTTAATTTCTACAGCTAATTGGATTTTACCAACTTTCCTAAATTCATGTCACTTTTTTAAATAAATAAATTTCAAAAAATCTATATTAAGAATTTTTGTAATCATTTTTTTTATATTAATAACATTGGATCAGTAAAATCAACATATTTAGTCATATATTTTTATTCAATATTTATTCATATATTTTTTTTATTTTTAAAACAATCTTATATTAATATAACTGACATATAATTATATTCGGTCACATAAGTCAAAGAAAAAAAAAAGTTTTTTTTAACCAGTAGGGATTCTAATTTTACAAATTAAGATAGTATATCATTTTACAAATATTAATCTAATAAAAATATTTGGATAGGAGATATTATTTTTTGTGTCAGTAAATTTTAAAAAAAGTACAATAAAACATTAGATAGGTGTGTATCTATCTTAATTATGTAGAAAGTATCTTGTAAAATTTATCAATTATTGTAGGAAAGTGATATAAATCTAGGCATATTGGTCGATCCTAATCGGTGAAATATAACTGATAAAGATTATGAAGATGAAGGGTAATTTAGGTTAAAAAATTAAACATTTAATTAGTTAAAAAACGGTTAGGATCCTAAGACAAATGTCAAGATTTTATTTGTATTATATACTCACATTAATAATTTAACCTACCTACCCTTTACTCTAATAATAAAATCTAAATCTATTGTGACTAGTATTAGGACTACTAATTTAATCCGATTTAAAGATTGCGGATAATGTGATGTCTCGTGAATACAAAATGTCATATTTATCCTTTACTCTAATATTAAAATCTAAATCTATTACGATTGTATTAGGACTAGATCAGAGCAAGGATCTCATTCACCTAGCTTTCTAGTTTAGTTATTTACTAGCATTTTCTTTCTTTTTTCTTTACTGGATCTTGTTTTTTTCTTCCAGAAACCCTTTTTGAACTTAATGGAATAATAATTTCATGAGAGATGAAATCATGAGTTGACGGTGGTAATGTTGTTTTCTGGGTTAAAATCTCACTTTCACATATCCAAAACATTAACTATATGAGTGCTTAAATCTTAGATTTCTTCTGTTCCTGGTGTGATATTTTAGTCTTAGATGTTGGAGGTTGGTAATGGTGTTTGGGGGATTAATAACGGTGTTGGTACGAAATGGTATTTTTAGGGGTTAATGGTATACGGTAAAAGATCATTTTGATCTTGATGACGGTAGTTAAGATATGGCTACCGATGGTTTTGTTGTAGAAAAATGAACTTTAAAATGAATTTTAGTCTTGGTAGGAATGGATCTTAGAACCTAGATGTCATTAAGGGAGACTAGCTCATTTTTTACTATTGTCAATGAAGAATTTTTAGTACTATATTGGAGAGATTAGAGATGAGTTCTCTCTTTATTACCACAAAATTTGCAACTAAGGGAGGACCCCTAAGGTTTAGAAGCTTTTGTGGTTGGGGGAGGACTAAGACAATGAGCTAGTTGGTGCACACATGTTTTTCACACATGTGCGGTGCACCGAAGCATGCACGCTTGCGGCTTGGGAGCTTACGGGTACGGGACTGAGTGTGTGTTGCGAGCATAGCTAAGGCTGCGGACCAATCAAGACTTTACGTTTTTCGAAACGGTTTTTTGACTAATTCAAATCTTGTTTTAAATATGTGGGCGTATGACCCGACGAATCTTTAGGAGAGAATTATTCTTAACCGTTTAAATCCGTTTTAACCATTAACTCCGTGCTTCATGCGTGGAATTAATTTTCAAACTTAATGTCAATGATTATTGCCACAATCTCTTCTTCTTCTAACTATAAAAAGAAAACGAATTTCTCTATTAAAATTCACTCTAGAAGCAGCTACTATCCTGTCTTCTTTTCCCCTCTTCTTGCTTTGTTTTGCGCATTGCTTGTTTATTTCCCTTCCACTTCTATGTTGCTGTTAAGTTCTAAAGGGTGACTAATGTTGTGCTTATACTAGTCATAACGGGCAGTTCTATCCTGGACACATCTTCTCTGTTGGGGTCTAACATCTCTTATTATTGAGGAACACCCGAGAACTACTGTGTTAAGGAAAATTTACTGAGCATGTGGCTCCATCCTTGTGTGTGCATCAACATCAGAGTTTTTATCAATTCAGAAATTTCTCCAAAATTAACAATTTTCTCATGTTTAGTATTTTCCATTGTTGCGGATACAACAGGTTTTTGGGTGCTAAAAACGACGTGTTTTCTTCAAGTCTTGAGGGTAATTTCAACAGTAACGAATGTTGTTGATGGTAATAGAGAAACTTTTATTTATGGATGATTCATATTGATGCGTGGTAACTTTTGAATAGGGGTCGATTTGTTTGTGGTGATGATGATGGTCTCTCTATTGGATAGACTGGGATTGGTAATCCTATTTTGATGGTAGTAATGGTGTCTCAGGAGCTCACCAACGATGGATTTGCAGCGCTACTGGCTATAGTACAATCTTGTTAAAAAGTTATGCCTTACTGCCACCAAACATCTATTGCAGGTCACTGACATCATCAAACATCTATTGCAGGTCACTGACATCATCAAACATCTATTGCAGGTCACTGACATCATGGCTCCAACATGCTACAACAATGCCTGAAAAGACCCAAAGTGGCGAAAGTGGATGGATGAATGGAAGAGATTGAAAGGTATTTTTGAAGATTCTCAGAGTTCTTGTGGATGTTTAGGAATTATAGGTTTGTGTAAATTACGTATTTTGCTGGGAAGCAAAAGGGTTAATTATGAGATGTGAGATTATGTTTAAAGGATGAAGAACATATGCGAGAAGATGGTGTTGTTTCTGGAGACACGATCAAGTTGCAGAAGAGAAATAATCAGGCTAATGGAGGCGGAAAAATAATAGAGAAATTAGGGTTAATGGCGTTTGATTTCATAATAGGGTAAATGGTTTTATTAAAACCGCTGGATCCAAAGTATATTTGTAAACTTAATATTTATGTTTTATAAAATTAATTGAAATTAACGTCATTTTCAGATATAACTTGAAATAGTTATCTTAAAGTTATATAACTTGATATAGTATAGTTTTTAAGAAACGGAAAAATATATGTTCTCTAAATCATCTTATTTTCTTATTACTCAAAAGTGTTTCGTACGTTGCAGCAGCTCTACATGTCCACGAAGAACCTATGCTCGTTATTGGGGCGCACTGGCTTAAATCAGAATTGTCAATATATTTAGGATATTGGTTTGTAAAAAATTCAATTATTTTCCCAAGTTACCGTGTGCAAAATATTAACAAAACATAATTACATTACACCTCCTTCACACTCGATGACCAATATACACAGCTTGACCTATTATTATCTGACACGTGTCTCTTTTTCTCACACGTTCTGATTGTGAGATATATAAAGGGCGTAGGGAATCTGTGTTGGTTTTGTTAAGAAGAGAGCGATCCAATCCTAATACTAATCACCAATAATGGCGTTTCTGTTCCTTATCTGTCACTCAAATCTCATTTTTCGGTTTCAATTTCATGATGGCTCACATTCTTCGCAACCAAATCTTGAGAATCATCAATCCTATTAAGGATGATAAGCATTGCCTCAATCGGAAATCTCTGATTCCTCCGTCGTTGAAGAAGAAATTGTAAGTGTTTTTGTTTTCCCGATAGATCTAATCATTTTTTTTCTGCTCAATTTAATTACTGCTTGAATTTGATTCAGAAGATTAATGTTCACGATGGTCAAAGCTAATGATAAGCGAATCTAGGTTTTGTATGGTGGTGTTGTTGCAGGTGAAAATGGTAGTGGTGCTATCGGAAGAGGTGATAAGTAGATCTAAACGCGGATATCATGAATTTGGGATGAATATGGAAGATTATGATTTGAAAATCAAAATTAATTTCTGCGAAATCAATCACATTCTGTGTATGTGAAAGATAAAGGGTAAAGGGTAAAATGGGTCAGTGGGTTTTGTTTTGATGGGCCAATTGATGGGGCGCAGTCAAAAGCCTATTTCAATTGCCTCATGCCACGCCATTGCCTTGTCATCAACCCAGTCACGCTCCATCCCAGGTATTTCTTCCGCCATACCATCATGCCAAGTCACCCAATCCTAACTGTTATAAGCTTGTTTGAGCGAATTTCATTTTGCTCTTAAGATTTTCGTCAAAAAAATTTCTACTAAAACCTTTCTTGTCTCTGTTTTTACAATTCTTGTGATCAAGAAGTCTTCCACTTCTGATTGTTTTTGCAATTCTCGTGATCAACAAAGAAGTGTTTGTAATTTTAGTCTCTACAGAGAAGAATCAAAAGGACCAGGAAATAGATTTACTGATGAGCACAAAGGAAGGATTGCATCAAGTGGAAAGCTGTCAGTGAGTATACATTCTTCAGAAGATTTAACAATTTGGTTTTACACTATTGAAATACTTTTGAAGTGGGCATGATGAAAAATAATATTCACCATGTTTGAAAGGATAGTTGACACGTTATTTTATAGTCCTTGCTCTATATTTTTGAAGTGGCCGTTCTAAATCAAAAATGAATTGTAATGCTAGTTTTGAAGTAACTTGAAAAACAGTGCACCTTCTTCATGCTTATTGATGATCAACATGTTAGCTAGCATCATGTTAATGGTGAAATTGAGTATATATTTTAGAAGAATCAATCGATAAAAGATTATGCTATAGTGATAATTCGAGAATCCAAACATTTTAAGTGCAGCAACGCAATTGACGTCTCTATGCAAAAGCTTCAAAATCAAAACAAAACAATGAACCAGTAAAACTATAAAACTAATAACCATTACTACTAATATGCTAGCTTCAGCTGCTGCTATACCATACATATATCATCTGCACCACCAATGCCGCCGTGGGGTGTCTTTGTTTCCTCAACATCATTGAGTTGATAATGCAGCAGTGTTGTTGCCGTGCCAATAGTGAATAATTCGATTTGTTTTCCTTGCATAAATCAAATTCCATTGGCTTAACTCGATATCGTAAGAACAAACATACAAATGTTTCTCTCCTTTGCCTAAATAAGCAAACATGATTTCGCTTTTTGGATCCATGACAAACAAAACTGGGTACCTGGTATGACGACACTCCGCCAATGAAATTGGTGATGTTCGTGATTTAACATTAATGCAAGTACTTCTTCTCAGTTGTTGTAAGCTAATCTCTGCCATTAAGTTAATATTGTGCATCATAACCCATTCATCTTCCTCACAACCACAGTTACGATTTTTCTTCTTAAGATACCATAACTGCACTTTTAACATAATCCGTAGCAGCAGAGTGGAAAAACCATAGCAATCCTCCCATCTCGAGCAGACTACGGTGCCCAAACCTGTTACATGAAACCTTTATGGGGAGTTTAATCGTAAACGATCTTTCCTTACTAGCATCAAGCACAACTAATTTTCCAAAATCCTCTCTTGGGCTATATAAATTAGCACATACCCAGTGTAAATTACAATTTATATTAACGGGCATAAGTAAATATTCCGCTGTATTCTAAATGTTCAGGCAGTGAAACAGAACTCCATCTCTTGTCACTAAGGATATTAAAGTTTTAATCAGAATATACAACCACTTTATATTTTGATATGATAAGGTCATAAACCAAGAAAGCATCAGCAAAATCGTACCACCCTGCAGCCGCCGGCTTTGTGCCCATATATAACCAGTCAGCAGTAACAATGTTATAAACATAATATTTATTTCCTCCAAAATCCATAACCAGCATACCATCCAAAGAATGTTTAATCTGAACATACAAATCGCGATTTCCTTCTGGTGGTTGAAAGGGAATTAGCTTCTCTTCCTTGGTATCAATATCGAAGAACGTAAAATTATAAGTGTTTGTTTCTTTGTTGTCCAGACGTTCACGTATAAGGGAGATGAAACCTCTTGGAGTACTGCTGGTCCTAGCTTGATACAAAGATATGAATAAAGGATCATGGAATAAGTTGTACCACAGTTTGTTTACGCACTTAAATCGATACAAATCCTTACTGGGAATCCTTGTGAGTATATCATAGATTATGATGTCATGAGGAAGATGGCCGCCATTACCATCTTTGGATCTCTTCCAGGAATCGTTCAACATACTCATTATTCGATAGAGAAGAACAGATGAAGGCTAGGGCAATTCACTAATGACGTGCTTTATATATATATATATATAGAGTTGAAACGAGAATTATATGCTTCTTATCTACTCAAATCCTAAAACAAAATATATTTTTAACAAATTCTAAAAACTATGAGTTGACATTTATATCGGGATTGGTTTTTGACTAGATTCAAAATTGGTTTTCTAACTGTATGATTCAACATATAGAAACAAAAAAAAAACATGTCCCATGAAACAGAATGGTCAGGGCAATTCCCTAATTACGTGCTTTATACTGTATAAAAAAGGTTAGGGCAATTCACTCTGTATTTTTTTAAGGGCCGTTTCAATCTATCTGGGATCCAGTATCCACCCACTAATGAGCATGACCCAGAGATTCATAAACAAAGTCTGTATTCCAAACCGAGTTAACCCCGAGTCACACTCATTTACCCCATCTACCTACCATTCCCGGACATTTGCTGCTTGTTCTTTGCCTATGCTCTCACTCTAATCCTGCCCGTACCATACCATGCCTTTTCAAACTCACTAAAACTCTCTTTCAATGGTCGTAACTCATATCATTCACCCATTTTGATGAGTCTGTTTGATAGTTTTCTGAAAATAATACCCCCTACGTTTCAGGAAAAAAATTATTTTTCCTATTTGCACAATTATTAAGGCAAGATGAGAGAGAATAACTTTTATAATTACTTCCAGATTTACCCTAACAAAAAGTTTAATACTACATATATCTTTATAATGAGAATAAGAACATTCTTAAAATAAGTAAGGGTAGTTTTGAAAATTTGTTATATTGAAAATGAAAATAACTTTTTTGTTGGAACAAAATTTTAAAAAGAAAGTAACTCTTTTCCTGAAACGGAGGGAGTATTAATTTTAAAAAGGGGTAAATTTAAGGTAATATAAATATGGAAAGAGTATTATTCTCATCCAGAAAATAGTATACTGTAAAAATAACATAGAATTTTTTTTCTTCTCAGTCTCCTAGAGAGAGTATTTATAGTATTCTTAAATTCCTTGACATCGTATACGTAGATGACCTTGGCTTCTTCGTCACTTATGTAGTCAAGGCCGTACACGTGTCCTTGATGACATCTTCATTTTATGACACTCGTTTAACGGATACTGGGTAGTCTTTTCTGGGGTCCATCCTACTGACATGTATTATTCTTCTCACAACTGTTTTTTCCTCGGTTGGTTTCATGACTTGATCCTTGTATGCTACAATGTCCGACATAATCATCCGCTTGATACTTTTCCTACACCGCATGATCATGGGCGACAACCCCTTCAATTTCCTCCTCCTCTCTTTCCTACCACCTGACCAAGGGATACTCACGCGATCACCCTCCTCTCTTCTATCTTCTCCTATGGGTGACGAAGGGTATTTTAACACTAGCCAGTAAGTGTACTGAAACCAAATGAGTATGGTAAATTATCTTAACAGGGCCGAACTAATCAAAAACTACTAAATCAATAACCACAACTAATCCTATCTAGCTTCAGTTGCTGCCTACCATATCCATATATCATATGCAACTGCACGGTGGGGTGCCCTTCTTTCCCCAGCATCATTGAGTTGATAACGCAGTGTTGTTGCAATGCCAATAGTGAATCTATCAGAGCTGATGTTGCATTTTCCTTGCATAAATCAAATTCCCTTGGTTTAACTTAATATCATATGAGCAGACATACATATGCATATGTTATAACGAGAGATCAAACGAGAACGATAATAAATATCGAGACACAGAGATTTACGTGGTTCACTAACTGTTACGTTAGCTACATCCATAACAGAGAAAGCAGAGTTGATTCCGGCCAACAACTAATTCAAGGCATATCAACAAATCTCCACCATGACTTGAATCCTCCCAGCAACAGAAACAGATGCACCCATGACAGTGCCAGAACCTTTCTCTGCCTCAGATGCCCTAGACAATGGCTCAGACTACTGACTTGTGATATTGAGCAAGTCCAAGCAATGTTGGAACTTGCTCTCAGGAACTGGCTTGGTGAACATGTCAGCAGGGTTATCAGCTGTCCCTACCTTCTTCACTTCAATTCTTTTCTCATTTCTCAGAAAGTGATACCTGACATCAATGTGCTTCGTCTTCTCATGATGGACTTGATCCTTGGTTAAGCATATTGCACTCAAACTGTCACAATACACTATAGCCTGATCCTGATGTAGGCCTAGATCATTAACCAGCCCCTTTAGCCAAATTGCCTCCTTAGCAGCTTCTGTCAAGGCCATATACTCTTTCTCTGTAGTAGACAAAGTAACCATAGGTTGTAGAGTTGCCTTCCAGCTTACAACAGAACCTCCAAGAGTGAACACATAACCAGTCATAGATCTCTTATTGTCCACATCTCCAGCATAATCAGAATCTAAGTCTGGTCGAGTGCAGACCATAGCATACATCAGATTTCCAACTGCGCTAGCATATGGAACTCGAGATATGTACTATTTCTTCTCATAAGTCTGAACCGTGTACATTCCCAACTTGCTGTTAGATGCAATTGGAGTATCTATAGGCTTGGCTGAAGACATTCCAAACCTGCTCAAAATCTTCTTGATGTACCCTTCCTGTGATAGGAAAAGCTTTCTGTTCTTCATATCCCTATAGATTTCTACTCCCAGAATTTTCCCAGCAGCACACAGATCTTTAATCTCAAACTCCGCACTGAAAGACCCTTTCAGCTTCTGAATATCTGACTTATTCTGAGCAGCAATCAGCATATCATCAACACACATCCACTGTGCTGACTCGTTTCCAGATACTGCAGCCTTGTAGGTGGACGGCTCGTGATCCTCCACCTCCTCGGCCACCTGCAATGCATAACCCACCAAATCGTCAAACATGTACCTCGCTGGAGGTTTTATTCCAACCCTCTAGGTCGGTCTGTAGCAATGCTCTGATGTTCAACTTCCTCTGGTGGTGCATTCTCA
This sequence comes from Papaver californicum, assembly GCA_023531435.1. Lineage (NCBI taxonomy): Eukaryota > Viridiplantae > Streptophyta > Magnoliopsida > Ranunculales > Papaveraceae > Papaver > Papaver californicum. Next base: position 339,528 of record JAJJMC010017418.1, read on the forward strand.
GACTCATCTGCATTATGCTCTTCGGTAACTGATAGTGGTAGTTGGTCGTCAACCAACTTAGGTGCCTGATTCTCCTATGAACTGAATTGCACCTCCACCTCCTCAACAACAACCTCATTTTCTGTGACTGTTGAACTCTGTATACATACAAAGTTCCATGCTTGACTCCTTTCAGAATCACATCAGAACCTTTGCAGACATGCAAACCTCCACCTTCACCTTTGAAACTGAAACCCTTGTTGTCTAGCAGACTCAAGGATATCACATTCCTTGTCAAGAGTGGCACATGTCTGACTTCCTTCAATGTGCAGAGCCTCCCATCATGTGTCCTAAACCTGATTGAGCCGATTCCAACCACCTTGCAGACAGACCCGTTTGCCATAGAGACACTGCCCCCACCTGCACGGCTGTACGTAGTAAATAACTCTGTTTTGTGACATATATGGTAGGACGCCCCAGAGTCAAGGAACCACACATCATACTGATGTGTGTAATCATCTGCTAGCAGAACAAAATCTCCCTCAGAAGTGTTTCCACATTCAGCTAATGCTGCAGATCCAGAGTTATGTTCTTGTTGATTATTCTTCTTAGGACATTCCGACTTCCAATGACCTTTCTCCTTACAGTAGGCACAGACGTCTTTTGGTAATTTATAGCCGGAATTTTTCTTGCCATCAACCCGGAAGCTTGATTTTCTGTACCTGTTCCAGCAGCCTTATGCCGCATCTCCCTGGTAAGAAGAGATGACCTAACCTCTTCTAGCGTTATAGTATCTTTTCCGGCAATAAAAGACTCTCTAAAATTCTCATACGACGGAGGCAGAGACACCAGCAACATTAAGGCAGCGTCCTCATCTTCCACCACCTCATCAATATTACACAATTCAAGCTGAATAGTATTAACTTGATCTAGGTGATCTCTAAGAGGCGTACCTTCAGACATGCGCAGACTGAAAAGACGCTGCTTCAGCATCAACTTGTTGGTCAGCGATTTCGTCATGTAGAGGCTTTCCAACTTTAACCACAAAGCGGCGGCCTTTTCCTGATTTACGACTTCAGTGATTACGTCGTCCGCAAGACACATCATAATCGTAGAGTGAGCCTTCTCCTCCATAGTCGCATAATCAGCGGTGGATGTATCTGTGCCCTTCTTATCCGAAGCTAACGGCCACCAAAGATCTTGTTGCTTCAACAAAGCCCGCATCTTGATTTGCCACAGACTAAAACTATTTCTCCCGGTAAACCTGTCGATCTTCATCATGGATCCGAACATCGTTCTCGGCGGAAATCGAACCTCGCTCTGATACCAATTTTTTATAACGAGAGATCGAACGAGAACAATAATAAAGATCAAGACACAGAGATTTACGTGGTTCACTAACTGTTACGTTAGCTACATCCACAACAGAGAAAGCAGAGTTTTATTATAGAGCAGAATACTGAGATACCTATATTCTAGGTACAACGTATGTATATATATATAGGGAAAAGAAATAAACCCTAATTGAGCTGATTCTTTAGAGCATTCTGAGAAACGGGATACGTCCAGGGCCAAAATGGACACAACGGCACGAACTTAGCAACGGCAGGAGAATATCATGCGTGGCTGTTATCGCAAATTGCATCAAACGCTAGCAGTTCAAGACATCGCGTTCACTGTCTCTAGCAAGTAGTTTCGGTAACTTCTCACTAAGTAAAGGTTCAATACCTCATGGACACCTTTTCCTATATGGTATTTTTCGCATTCTGATTTTTTCGTTTTTACCGAGATTTCATTCATGTGGGGGATTGTTGGATAAAATGACTTTTAAACTAAATTAATTTTGGTCTTGGATGCTCACTCATTTTCTTGAGTGAATGAAACTCTTTAGTTTAGTCCCATAATTGGGTATTCTAGAGAAGGATTCCACTATGAGTGGAATGGGGTGGGCAAATAATACATGAGCTAACTTATGTAATGGACTACCTATGTATTGGGCCTACAAATTAGACATCATCCATGATCCATTATTTTACAAGAAATCCTAAACCCTAAAGGTTTCCAAAACCCTAATCTTTTCTCTATAAATATAGAACGGTTTTCAGATTTAAAGGGGATCCAAAAACGTTTTTGATTGATTAATTCCTTTTCTTCCCTGTTGCTAAGTTCAAGAGTGGGTAGTTTGTGTTGTGCTAATACAAGCTATATCGGGCAGTCTTATCCTGGACACATCTTCGCAGTTGGGGTTTAGCATTGCTCTTCATGAGTAAACCCGCGAACTAATGTGTTAAGGACAACTTGTTGAACCTGTGATTCTGCCCTCGTTGTTGTCCATGGTAGAGTTGTTTTAAATTCAATTCTTTATATATATTAATCTGATACATCTAACGTTGTTGTTCATTGTTGCAAAATTCCAACATTCCTTACCAGGAATCCTTGTGAGTATATTGTAGGCTGCCATCACAACCCATTCATCACAAGGCATCAATCAAACCGGAGAAGATCGTGATTTAGCAATAATGCAAGTACTTCTTTTGGGATGTTGTAAGCTAATCTCTGTCATGAAGCTAATATTCCACATCACAACCCATTCATCATCATTCTTCTTCTTTTTCAGATATCATAATTGCAAAGAGGAATGAAAAAACCATACAGTCCTCCCATTTCGAGCAGACCATGGTACTTAGATGAGTAAGATACATCATTCATGGGGAGTTTAATTGCAGACATTTCCTCCGTACTAACATCTTGACATTCATACCCATGAGCATACTCATTATGCTATCAAGCAGAAGAAAAGGGTAGACAGAGAAGAAAGTTAGGGCAATTCACTCCGTATATATATATAGATAGATATATTTATGGGCCTTTATACTCTAGGATCAGCCTACTAATGACCCAGATACCCATAATCAATTACATATCCAACTCATCGGAATCTGAGTTTGGCGTCTGACTTGGATGTCACGTCGTTTATTTTTTAGGTAAAAAACACTTTACTCCAAAAACGCCCCGGACTTTTCAAATAACAAATCAGTCCTCTAGTTATTTGAAAAGATGTAAAGACAAGTCTATACTTCGCACGCTCATCATAATGCACACGCGTGAGCAATAATGAGAACCGTGTATAACTGACATAATCAATTAGAGACCACCATGTCTTTTCACTTGAAAATAACCGGGAAAAAAAATCTACTTGATAACGGATTGAAAACCCTAGATTTTTGTAGCAGTAAAGAAGAAAAAAAACCATTAGAGAAGAAAAAAAAACTATCAAACCCTAACCGAGAGAAAACCAAAATCATCATCATCTACAATAAAAAAATCATCATCAAAAACCATTGATGAAAAATACTGCAACAACAGTATCATCATGGTGAAGAAGAAAAAACAAGAAAACAGTCCAAAATCATGAAAAATTAAACCCAAATCAACGATTGAAAAAGAACAGTAAAAGAGTTTTAAAAAGAATAAAAGAACAATAATAAAAAGATTCAACATCTATCCAAGCAGTAGAAAGTCCAAACTAATTCCCGACCCTCCATGCTCTCTATCCTTTGCATCAGACACGAGCAAGTGACCCCGTATATTGGTAAAGACGAACATACAGCATTCCACACGTTTCTGGAAAAAGGCATGGTTGTTCCAAATTATGAGTTCTTTTGTAATTCATATCCTTTATATCATACGAGATAACCTCATGAACTATGGGACTTTGGCGAACCTTCCCCTTTTTGTCTACTTCGTCATAAAGCATTATGTTACACTTGAGACTGTCTCCATTAGTCAAAATCAGAGGGGAAAATGTGCTGAGTTAAAATAAAAAACTTGAGCAAATAAAAAACTTAGAATTAGTGTATTATATCAGCTTGCATCATATACCTGGAAATAACCATCCGGGAACTGAAAATTTCCTCTTCTAAATATCTTCACTAGAAAAGCACGGTTGAAAAAGTAAGAGTTAATTAGATAAGAGTTCATCGACGGCGGCATCATTTATAGGTAACGACGTAGATCTACTATCGATGATTTTACTATGTTAACCAATAAAATCCATTTTTCGCATTCAAATTAGTAATGAAACTATGCTTCTAGAAACATTAAGCTCGAGTTTTCAGCAACCTCTTGAAGTAAAGTGTTGGTTTATGTATTTTAAAATGTTCATGTGCAAAGCCAACATTTCACTTCACGGGAATGTTGAAAATTGGAATTTTTTATTTCTGGAGGTCATAGTTTTGATATCAATTTGAATATGAAGATGGATTTTATTGATAAAAACTGTTAAATCATGGATAGTAGATCCACACCACTACCTATAGATTCAAACATGCACAACTAAACAAAAATAGATGAATGCGAAGTTGTAAACTGGGTTGCTTTCTTTAAGATGGTTTTGCGGATCTGTTTTAACTGTACAAGCAGTTCTTAGATTACAGCATCGTCCCATGATTAAACAATATATTTCTGCCTCTTCCAATCTCTCTTGCGCTATGAGAGATTGAACAATAACACTCTCTCAATTCTTGCACAAAACATTTTTTTTTTTTGACAAATTAGGGTTGAAAAACCTAGTGCTTTATCTCTCTACCCAAAACAAGGTTTTTATATAGCTAAACGAAATCAATTTCTTTTGAATGAACATAAATGTAATTTAAAACCCATAAAGATTTTTAACAATCAAAAACCGATCTTTTTACTTATGGAGAAATAAAAAGGTATATCGGGAGAATAATTATCATTAAAACGAATTTATGGAATCAGTTAGCAAAAAATTTTATAAAAATTTCCAAAGTCAAGCGAAGACCTCCAAAGACCCCCTCCCGAACTATTATCTTGACGTTTTAAGAAATTGAATATACAAGCTGCTGTAGTTATATACTTCATGTAAAACTTTCAACTCGGTAAACAAATAGTTTGCATCATCATCCGACGCTTCCCCGTGTCTTAGAGCAGATTCAAGACTATCACAGCAAGCTTTAAACTATTTGGGTTCTAAGAATTATACGACCCACGTAAAATCCAGCTTCAACTCCCATTTGATTAGCAATCCCTTCCGCAGTAGTTAAGTCCTGTTCAAATCCATTTACCCTCTACTTTTGGAAATACTTAAGATGTCCTTTCACCAATTCCTGATTCTCCAATCAAGAGGGCAACTCAGCAGGTTAAACTACAAGCCAGAGAAATCTAATGCATCAGTAAAGGTTTACCCACGCTGCACGGAGTGAAGCTGATATTGAGAAAGCTCAGCAGGCTGGAAAACAACGTCCTCGCGTTAACCAGGATACACGTTTAAACTTTAGGGTTTTAGATGTGTGGACACCTGCTAACCAAGCGATTTTTCGCATTCAGTGTCAAGTTGAAACTGAATTTAGGCAGTACTTGTTATGCGAAAGGTTTCTTGGAATCCATACACCAAAAATTATGGCTGACTCAGGTGAAGGTGGTGCATCTGTCTTCAACTTTGGCTATATTAATGACCTCCCTGTTGCCTAGTTCAATCACCACAACTTCACAAACGGATGGCAATTTGTTGTGGTTTTAGGCGTGTCTTTGGATTGCCTCTGTTTTCAGGGCGGAGAAATCCGACAAACTCAGATATTTGTGCGAATTTATTGGTTTTGATATGGAAATGGAGATTAAGGAGCATTATTCTGAGGTGATGGACGTCGTACACGGCCTATTTGTAGCAATGTTCGGCAGTTTGAATGAGAGCTGCAAGAAAGAACTTGAGGCGATTGGGAAGCAGTATCCCTTTGAACCTCTAAAGTAATTAAGGAAGACTCTGAAACAATTTTTATGGATTAAAGTTAAAAATTAAAAGTCAAGTCAACTTTTGACATAAAATTTGAGAAAGAAAAAGGATTTTCTACTTTTAGCTACGAGGAATTTATGGGAACGTACAATTATACAAGTCACCTGCTCCCTTTCTTCTATTGTGACTATTTGGTGGCCCCCAAATTAAAACATGGTGCCCCCCTTATATATTGATAAAGCAACTTGATACTCGCCAGCTACAACAATAAGACTAAGAGCTGTTAAACCCAGGTCATATTAGGCTAAAATGAAAAAAATGAAATTCAAACCTTAAAACTCATTGATGAATCCATTTTCAAGCTAACACTATCTTAATTGGGTCTTTCTTTCTTTAATCAAAATGATGGTCCTAGTCCTAGCTCAACTTGCAAATCCAAGCACCAAACACATTTGACTTGATACTAAACTCCACTAGGAAACAATAACAATTATAACAGAGGACTGATAATCAGTTTGAGCAAAATTTAACAGAATAGACTAGATTGTTAGATACTACTTAAACTGTCAAGTGAAGTGAACTAGACTCCATACAAGTGCTCTTAACAGGAGTAACTAACAATCTAGTCTATTCTGTTAAAGACATGAGAAGTGAGGAATATAGGTTGTCATGTTCTTTTATGGTCAGTGAATATGCAACCACCTTAAACATTCTCACATGTCATCTTGTCCTGAAACTATAATAAAAATCTGAATATTGTTTTCAAAGGGTCCTTCCTTTTTCCATGCTGTTTCCTCATGACTTCAAGTAACTCCCACAACCAGTCTGTACCAGCAACAACTGTGACTGAATTCCATGTCTTTAGAGAAATGAGAAAACACAGTGAATTCAAAGTGGTTTCTCTTAAAATTATCGGCAAATATAACAAACCAAACATGCAATGAGTAATTCGAGTACGAAATGAATTTTCAGTTTATAAGATTCAATGACGCTATTTAAACTCCAGGAATTCATTAAGGTAATAAAGCTGAAATTTACAAAAACTGAGAGTTGGTTTCTAAATCAAAGAAGCATAATGTAACTTCTATATATTTATTACCTCCGCGCGCAAAGGATAATGTTTGTTGAATCAGTAAAGAATCAATGAAATAGTAATTCACCATCTTGATCTGTACAGGAGGCTCATGCTTACTCAATGAGATATCATGCTCACAGGAGGCTCATGCTTATTAATATTGGTTCCAACCCACCACGGATTAAACCCATTCTCATCAGAAAGATTAAGTAGATTGTGCATTTCGGGTAGCTGCTGTGGAATTATAGTAGTCTGAATTTCAGTGTTTTTAACCTGCAGATGAGACCTTTTATGACCACCTAAAGCTTGTCCGGACGAGAAAACGTTGAAACAGATTGAACATTCATGTTTTTTACTCTTCTTGACAATGCAGCTAAGTTCCCTCGCCGGGGTTTCGGTACTGAAAGGTTTCATGATCTCACTTTTAGCAGCAATAGGATCATGGGGAACTTCTTTTTCATAGCTGCTCTCAATTTTCGACGAAAAACAGGTTTTCAGCTTCTTATGTCTGGACTTGTGACCACCAAGAGCTTGGTAAGAATGGAAGATCTTGTTGCAAGTAGTGCATTGGTATTTAGACTTGACGAATTCTGAATCCAATACCTCAAAATTCATCTTCTTTACTGAATCAACTTCTCTGACCAAATTCCTCATTAATTCAGTCTTAGTAGTACACTGAATTCTATCAAACATATCGAATACGACTTCGGCATCGATCTTCGGCTTCTTAAAATCATCAACAGAACCTTGTGATTCCACTTTCTTGAACCCAAATTGATTATTAGAAGAGTCTACAACTGAATCCAAACCACCCCAATATCCAACATCTCTAGATAACATCATTAAACAAATAGCTACTTCTTCTAGTTCTTGCTCAATTTCAATATCATTTACTAAAGAAAAAGATGAAGATGATGAAGTAGTATTTGTAGATTTATACCTTGTTGTTCTTCTTCTCTTCTTTAATGGATTATCAAGAAAAACAGCTTTTTCATTATCAGATTGATTATCAATAGTAGGCCATAAATCTTCTTCTTCTTCTCCTTCACTCAAATCACTCAATCTCCAGCTCTTTTTAGGATTTTCTCTTAGTTCATAAACACCACCACCACTAGCTTCAGAAGAATCCACCATGAAAGTACTTCCATTATTGTTACCACCATCAAGAACAGCAGCAGAAGAAGAACTTTTTTTTATCTTCATCTTGATATGAGACCTCATGTGACCACCTAAAGACCTACCGCAAGGAAAAGACTTGTAACAGAATTTGCAAAAATGTTTGTTTTCTTGAATTTCCTCCATTAATCACTCTACCAACCAAACAAAAACCAGATAAAAAACTAACCTCAATTCTTAATTCCCTTTGATTTGCTTAAAAAAACAGAGGAACCAAGAAAACCCCAGATCAAGAAAAACTGAAATCTCTGAATTGAAGTTCTGATTAAACTGAAATTAGATCTTTTTTCTTAGTCTAATTGATTTCGGATCACAAGAAACAGAGCGACCAAGAACAGGGGGATCTGATTATTCTTTAAGTAACTATAGAAACGCACATGGGGACTAAGGATCATCTGTTCATAAAAGAATCTAACGGTTGATATTAATTGAACTTTGTATGAAGAGTCATCTTTTTTACTTACTAACTGCCCTTAACCATCTTCTACTCCTCTTAGTTATGGGTTCCAATCTTTAATTCCCTTTATATCAATTTCTTCACCAAAAAAAAATAAATCAAAAAATGAAGTTATATGGAGATGTAAAAGATTTACTTGGAAATTAATCGATTTATTATTGTAATATAACACAGTAAAATCGGATTTAATCATAAAAGTTTACCTAGTAAATTTCACTAGCCGATGTCACTATAATATAATGGTAAAGTCATTTAATGATAAAACCAACGATTTAAGTCCAAAATTCATCAACATCAAATTCTTTACCGATCAAAAAAATATTCTCCGAACGAATCCCTTGTTATTTATTATGAATTTTATAAAATTGTTTATACACCAACTAGTCTGAACCATTTAGGTTCGCAGAAAATGTATAGAAAAATCTTCTTTTGGGTTAAACTTTTTCATTTAATCTGAATCAGAAGTTCAGATGAGTTAAAAAAAATCAAGAAAAATCCAAACCTGGTGTATCAATAGGTTCTCTGAGGCGCTTTTCATGTTCTCGGAGTAAAAAATTGACGGAAAAAAACTCCCGATTTTTACAATTCAAATAACAAAATGATTATGAAAAAAAACTCAAGTTTGATAATTTGAATCTTTAACATTTGCCAGCAAAGCGCACACCAGTCCATCAAGTATTAATCTTGTCCGCAAGTCCACACAGCTCAAGTACGAAGCCTATACAAGTACGCAGCAACTACTTTTCTTCAAGCCCGCACCAAGTCAATAGCCCAGCAAAGAAGCATTTCAAGCCCGCAACACTGAGCCCATTCATGACCGCACATCTTGATTGGCAGCCAACACTAAGCATTTGCAATGAAACCCAGCAACTAACTAAACTCTTCATGTCTGCACTACATACGAAGTGCCCATTTTAAAGGAAACAATTCCCGCTCAAACTTATGAATTGATATAATTCCCGCATCACTTTTCCGCACCACATATGACAAACCGCAGCCAAAGCCAATGAAGCCCGCACCATCAATACCCATTTTTGTCCCGCACCAAAACCATTCAACCTTGCCCACACCATCCGATCTTTTCCGCACCCGTACCATCATTTGCCCGTATCAAAATTAGAATAAAGCTATTTTGGGATAAGATTAATATGGACACGTGACGGTCTCCATCGACACATGGCAAAATGTGATGTATCACTGTCGACACGTGGCGGACTCCATTGATACATGGCAAAATGTGATGTATCACTGTCGACATGTGGCGGACTTCATCGACACGTGGCAGACTTCATTGACACATTACAAAGGGGACAATGTTGGTAAATGTCATTTCTATTATCCCTTTAAATACAATTTTTGTGTGTTAGAAAATGAGACTTTTGGCCTGGTTCTTCTTCTAGAAGGGGGAGAATTGGGAACTTCATTTCTTCTGTAACCTAAGAAAATCAATAAGAACTTCCAACTTTCATTACCTGTGGATGTAGGCAAATCTTTGCCGAACCACGTTAAACCTTTGTGTGTTGTTTTCAATTTCATTTTACTTGAATATCATTTTTGATATTATTTCAATCTCAATTTGGTTCTCTGTATCATTCAATGAACTTCAATTTTTGGTTGTGGTAATCATGAAAATGATCACTACAGATTTAATCAGACAAGTGAATGCTAGACAATCAGGATCATAACCTCTTTCCAAAATACAACAAAACAAACAAAACTCATAATCAATTTAACTTAATTCACAACAACAATTGATTAAAATCGTATACATGACGATACTGGATCTGATTTCTATCAGTTTCATCCTCTGATACAACATGAAAACTGTGGAATAATATCTTATCTTGGAAATTGAAGTTAACAGATGATTGGATGTTTCAATAGATGGAAAGGGTTTCAAAGTAAATTAAGTTTCGTTTTGTGTTTCAGAAACTGTTGATTTCTTGGAGTGGGAAATGATCGAACAATTTTGATACTAAGAGATCTCATGTTTTTAGAGAAGATATTTGAAGACTTTGATAAGGTTTGAAGAAGCAGGAACATACCTATCTTCACCAATGTTTCTCCGTACTTGTATTAGCTTCCATCGACAAATCTCTTGAAATCAAATCTGGAAATACAGAGGGTATTTTAGTCAACTGGTAGAGAAATATTTGGGAAAAATACCCAATTAAGGATATTTAAAAAGTATCTAGAGAATCTTTGGGTTTTATAGAAGTATCTAACTAGCAAAATAGTAAGTTTGGGGGTATTTGATAGACACATTTTAGTGTCTAAATTGCACCTTAATTTCTAGTAAGTTAGTATTCGATTTTGTGTCTATTACGTGTTTTTATGCTTTTGTAGGTATATTAGAAGAATAAAGATTTGTGGAAAAATTGGCTCAAAAAGTGTTAAAGGCACCCGGGAAAATGGATCAAGGCACCCACACTTTGGATTGGGGCACCCTTGGATCGGGTTGAGCTGGATCGGGCCAACTCAGCGGGTCAACTCAGCCCAGTCAACTCGGTCAAAGCCAGTTGACCGAGTCAAACCTTCATCGGGACAGAGTTTCATCGGCAGCAAATTCATGATTTTCAATTCAGATTTTTTAGCGATTTCAGCGCAAATTGGGAGTTACCCAATCTAATTCAAGGTTCGTATAATCGATTATAAGCTCTAGAAGCCGAAGATAGGGGCCAGATGAGCATGAATTTGTACGGAAACAGGAATACATCCCTGTTTTGGATTGATATCAAATTCTCGTCAAACTACCGAGTTATAAGGGGATTAAAACATCCTAGAAGACTCCAAAGGCCTATATAAAGAGTTTACAAGCTTCGGAAAAGGAAAACGCAGCTCCAGGATCACTTTTGGTATTTTCCGGCTTACTCCGTCACCGCTGTTACACCGGCCGTCACCGGTGTTCATCCTCACCTTCACCGAAGAAGACAGCTCACCCACACTTTTATCTGTTGCAAAAATTTGAAATCTCTGTTGCTATTTCTCACTGTTATATTCTTGGTTGAATTGGGTTGTAACAGTTGGAACTGATTCTGAACGCGTCTGCTGCGTTACTGTTTAGCTGTTACAGCGTTAATCAATCTTGTAATCTTTATTTTGAGCAATGAAATCAACTTTTGAGCAATCTTTTTCCACCATGAGCTAAGTCTATTTACTGGGATGATGGATAAGGTAATTTTCTCAATTTTATGTGATTTAATTATTTTCTAATAATTATTTATAATTCTTTTATTATTAGAATTGCATAGTTTTAAATAGTGAAAACGGTTTTCTTTCAACAGTTGTGCTTTTGCTTGATGGATTATGCTTGGTTAATTAATTTTGATAGTCCATGCTTGTGATTTACCTCTGTTTGTTAGCATAACGAAACCAATTTTGGCAATTACTTGCGCTTCAATTAATTTAAAAAGAATTATCTGATTAATCATATAGGTTGTTAGAATTACCTGATTCCTGATTCCTGGTCCTTTAAAATTATTCGAAAATCATCTTTAGGTTATTTAGTCTTTTTCATACTCCTGGAATTTTCTAGAGTTAATTAAAATCATTATTTTCTAAAATCATTACCTTCACAAGTTCGAGAATCGATCACCTTATTTACCACTTTCAAAACTACATTAATTTTTGGCGAGGCTCGTCTCGCCCCATCCCTTCGTGATGGAACGGTTAGGTTTACACCCTTTTTTTTTGTTTCATAACGTAGTCACGGTTCCTGAATATGGTAAGTTAATTACTAAAAATTCTAAACAGAATTTGATTTTGATGTAGATCGTCGATTTATGGTGTTGTCCACCCATTGTAGGTGATGTTGACCCGGTACAATTAAGTATTGGGTATAAACGGAGTATATTATTTTAACACAAAAGAACCAATAGAAGAGTGAGTTTCTTTAACCCCTAAATATTTGCACCAATTAAATTATGCCAAATGTCTTCACCAGAACTCTCGTTTCACAAAAGCCACAAAAACTTTATTTTAACAAATAAAAAATAAGATTTCTTCGATGTTTAAATTGAGAAATTTATTTATCACTAATTCTTTAATTTAGAATATTAGGTGGCCTCAAATTAAAACACGGTGCTCTCAAATGCGTGTGTCAAGCAAAAAACCTGTATCGAGGCTCGTTAATGTTTTGCAAAATAAATTTATGCGCCTGACCCCATTTGGATCTTAAATGGTTAACTAACTCTTCATCAACCGTTGTGTCTCAAACTAAGCAGTCACGACTCTTGGGAAGAGACATTGTGAAGAGTCATAATAGTATCTATAAAATGTGCCAAACCCAAAATCAATCTTCATCATCACATCACATCACATCACATTTATTCATTCAATCATCACATCAGTCACTTTTAGATGTCTTTATTTGTTTCAACAGATGAACTGAAAGCATTCCATGCTATGGACAGAGACCTCTATAGGAGACTTGTAATCGACAATGGTCGAGACTGGTTCAAATGTATGCATGTCATTGCTTTGTGGATTTATCTTGAAGAAATTGGATATCCAAACGTGGTACAGAAACTGCTCGGGACGAATGATGCGGAGGTTAACTTTGTACTCAATGAGGGACTTCATTGTCTCAAATGTCTTAAATCTGTTACACCACCTATACCGGCGGTTAATGTTTCAGACTTACCATTAACCCAGGAGTTAATGGGGAACAAGAAGATAAGTATATCAATTATATATCAGTACAGGGATAGTGCCTTAGCTCGGGTAAAGCACACTGTGAACGAAGCATTTGATGGGGCATTTGAAGATATTGTACAACAGGTTTGGGATGCCAAGAAGTCTTGATGATCCAACTCAACGAAAAACAGGATTCTTTATAGTCAATTGGATGCATTTCAGAATCTAATTATTCAATGATTTCTTTTTTCTTTCACTTTTTTTATTTGTGGGTGGTGTGGGAGTTTGTTTCTAGTCTAGGATCTTGGTAAGATTAAGACTAGCAAAACTGTCGATGTTTTGGTTTGATTGATCATGGGATATGATGTACCTTAGATATCTATTATCAGTAATTTATATTTATATTTACATTTCTAATTAATCTCTCTTTTCTTTTCTTGTTAAATATATGAATACTTTTATTGATAATATGCTGCTTTTAAACTTCGTACACCTACTGTTTTCACCTGAATTCACCCAAAACAAGTCATGTTGAAATTCACAATTAAAAACTGATTGCAACACTAACCTGGAAAATACATCCCAATTAGACTTGGAAAGGTACGACACACTTGAAAATAGTAGTAAGCCAAAGATTAATGTAACAGGCGTTCGCGTATTATTTGGGGTATCTATATAGTTCGCCCAAACGGGTTCGGTCTTTCGGTACGCAAATTATAGTATTGGATAATAATTAGAAGTTGTTTTAGGAAATTATTGTAAGTTTTGTAATGTTTATAAAAGGCATCAGCTATAAACATACGTGCGTAAAGTAGCCACATGTTGGGAAAAAATTGATGTCCGGATCATCATCTTGCTACCATTCAAGTACGTCGGCCCATTCTGGTAAGTCCAGTTCGTCGGCCCATTCTTTCAGGTTTGGTTTGTCGGCCCATTCTGAGAGGTCTGGTTTGTCATCCTGGTTAACGAGCCTACGTATTCAACCCCAGACAAGTTCCCGGCCACAATCGGCGGCCACGACCGGAGGCCAAGACCTCCGACCACAACATCCGGCCTCGACCATGCTGCCAATGTTCCAACCATGTTGTGTAGCCAGTATACCAGCTCATTCAGTCCGAAATCCATTCAGGTCAGTCTACCAGCAATTCTTGTCAGTCAGAGACTCGATAGCCACAGGTAACGGTGAAAGTCAAAGTCATCCCCACCAGTCAAATCTGGTAACCCATGTCAGTTTGGCCCGTTTTTACCGACCCAATGCCAGAACCCTAGAAGAAGGTTCTGAAAAGCTCTAGATTGCTTGATGACCTAGTCATTGCGGGAAAAGTTTCGGATTATTCTAGACGTCTTGTTGGCCAAGTTACCACAGATGGAATTTATCTCGAATTTAGGGTTTATCTCATTAGTTCAATTGTACAAATACTAGGGACTTGAACCCTAAGAAGAGAAAGAAAATAGGGAAAGAAAACCCTAAACATCACCTCTCTCAACCATGAAAAAAACCATTGTAATGCTTATATCAATAAACATCTCTCCCCAAGGGGATTCATTCGTGGACGCAGGCATAAGTTGTCGAACCACGTTAAACTCTTGTCTCCTTTATTTATCTTTAATTTGTGTTCTTACCATTATTTCACATCATCATCATCAAATCAATCGTGTTTTGTGCCGAACGTAATTTCTGGTACAAACATTGACGCCGACTAAAGAAAAATGAGAAAGAGAAACGTGTTTTCCCATACGAGAAAAGTTAGCAAAAACTTGCAATTATGTTAGTGATAAAGGAGTCTGGATGCAGTTGTTGAGTCTGCAACAATGAAAAGAACTAAACATAAAATAAATTGTTAACGTTATAAAAATATGAACACTATGATGTTGATGCACACACTAGGACAGAGCCACCTGCTTGTCCTTAACACAATAGTTTTCGGGTACTCCTCAAGAATGAGAGATGCTATACCCCAACAGAGAAGTTGTGTCCAGGATAGAACTGTCCTTTATGAATTGAATTAGCACAACTCAATTCACCCTCTAGAACTTAACAACAATTTATATGTAAGAAGGGAAATAAACAAACAAGTGCGCATAACAAAGCGAGAAGAAGGGAAAAGAGCTAGGGATAGTAGCCTGCTCTAGAGTAAGTTGAAATGGAGAAGAATGGTTTTCTGAGAAGAAAATAAATTCAAATTAATTCGAATTAATTTCGTGCATTAATCACGATAATTAAAATTAAAACGTTAAGAATATTTTGATTAAATCAGTTAGGAAATTATTTCCAAAAATGGTAAGTCTTGATTGGACCGTAGCCTTGGCTAAACAAAGCACACGCCAAGCACAAGGTTGAGTATCCTTCATGGAAAGTTTATTTGATGAGCTTAAGCCCCATCCCCCTTGATGCATTACAAACTATCTTCTTGGAAAACCTTTCGTCAAAGGGTCCGCAATATTCTCTTTAGACCTCACAAATTCAACAAATAATGCCAGTTGAGATTAGTTGTTTTAGGGAATTGTGTCTTCTACGAATGTGTATAGACTTCCCATTATAGTTGTTGTTTTTACCATTAGTTATTGCAGCTTGACTATCACAATGTATAGATATAGCTGGCACAGGCCTATGCCAAAGAGGAATGTCTTCTAAAAATCATCTTACCAAGCGGCTTCCTCTCCTGCTTTATCTAACACAATAAACTCTGATTCCATAGTGGATCGAGCTATACATGTCTGTTTGGAACTCTTCCAAGATACAGACCCATAACCTAGAGTGAAAACGTATCCACTCGTAGACTTAGACTCCTCTGAGTCCGCTATCCAGTTTGCGTCACAATATCCTTCAAGGAATGCAGGGTATCTCTCATAATTTAAACAAAAGTTTAAAGTGTACTTCAAGTAACTTAACACTCTAATAAGTGCATCCCAATGCTCTTGTCCTGGATTACATGTATACCTACTTAACCTACTCACAACATAAGCAATATCTGGTCTCATACAGTTCATTAAATATATCAGACTTCCTATGAAACGTGAATATTCAAGTTGTGAAACTCCATTACACTTGTTCTTCTTGATTCTACAACAAGGATCATACGGAGTACAAGCAGGTTTACTATCAAACTGGTTATATTTTCTAAGTAGAGATTCAACATAATAAGATTGCTAAGACTATATCCATTAGACTCTCTTCTAATTTTCATCCCTAAGATTACATCAGCGGGGCCTAAGTCTTTCATGTCAAAGTTCTCATTTAGCATGTTCTTAGTAGAGTTAATTACATCCATGTTTGTACCAAGTATAAGCATATCATCAAGCATACAATCACACATGCATCATTTACAAGTTTAATATAAACACACTTGTCAGATTCATTTATTTTAAAACCACTAGAAATCATTACATGATCAAATTTTTCATGTCATTGTTTAGGTGCTTGTTTCAAGCCATACAAATATTTTTTCAGTTTACAGACTTTGTTTTCACAACCTTTCACTACAAAGCCCTTAGGTTGGTCCATAAAAATTTCTTCATCTAATTCACCATTTAGAAAAGCTGTTTTTACATCCATTTGATGTATATCTAGGTTATGAATGGCATCAATAGTAATTAACATCCTAATAGAAGTAATTCTCGTAACAAGTGAATAAGTGTCAAATAAATCTATACTTTTATTTGTTTATAGCCTTTAGCCACTAATCTAGCTTTATATTTTTCCACAGTTCCATCTACTTTACGTTTTCTTTTGAAGATCCATTTATAACCTATGGGTTTACACCCTAAAGGTAAATCTACAATATCCCAAGTATCATTCTGTAGAATGGAATCCATTTCACTAATAGTGGATTCTTTCCTCTACAGGTAGTGTCTGACTAGTAAAAGGGACATCTAGGGGATCAACACATATCATGCGAGATTCAGATTTCAAAGGAAAAACATTTTCAAAGAACACAGCATCCCTAGATTCCATAATGGTATTCATACCAATTTCTGTTATTTCAGAACTCACAACCATAAATCTATATGCAGTAGTATGTTTAGGGTACCCTATGAAGACATAGTCAATAGTTTTGGGTCTTATCTTGGTCCTCTTAGGTGGAGGGATAAAAACCTTATCCAAACACCCCCACACTTTAAAGTATGCATAAGAAGGTTGCCTACCTTTCCATAACTAATATGGAGTTTTGTCTAATCTTTTAAAGGTACTCTGTTCAGGACATAGCAAGCTGAGAGGAAGGTCTTCCCCCACAAGTTCGCAGGTAGTCCTGAACTAATTAACATGGAATTTATCATCTCCTTAAGGGTTCGGTTTTTCTATTCAGCTACACCATTAGATTGTGGTGAATAATGAGGGGTTACTTCATGAATAATGCAATGTTCCATGCAAAAATCTCCTATAGGAATTACATATTCACCACCACGGTCAGACCTAACAGTTTTAATGGTAGTACACATTTGATTTTCAACTTCTAGTTTATAGATTTTAAAGGATTATAAGACATCATCCTTACCTTTAAGTAAATAAATATGACAGTACCTCGTACAATCATCTATAATGTGACAAACCATTTTTTACCACCTCTAGTTTGAACTGATTTCATGTCAACTAGGTCCGAGTGAATTAATTCTAAGGGTTTAGAATTTCTCTAAATATTTTTATTATAAGACTTTTTAGCATATTTTGATTCTACGCAAATTTCACACTTATGTTCATTATCCAAAATAAATTTGGGTATGCATCCTATCCTAGCCAGTTTATTCATTGATTTACAGTTTACATGACCAAGTCTACCATGCCAAACATTCAACGACACACAAATATAAGAAGAATCATTTTTATTCATTTCAATAGAGGTTACCTTTAATTTATATAAACCCTCAGTCTTATAGCCCTTTCCTACATATTCTTTACCATTAGTTATAATAACTTTCCAAGATTCAAATACAAGTTTAAATCCCTTATCATCTAATACACCACTAGATACAAGATTCTTGCGGATGTCCGGAACATGTAGAACTTCATTCAATGTGAGAGTTTTTTCATAAATGAGCTTCAGCCCAACTTTTTCTTTTCCTGCAACCTGTGCTGCGGACGAGTTACCCATATAGGGCTTCTCTCCTTCCCCTACCTTCTGATAGGAGGTGAACATATCTTTGTTTCCACAGACATGCTTGGTAGCACCAGATTCTACCCACCAGTCTCTCACATTGGCTACCAGATTTACTTCAGACACCGTGCTAGAAAACTCGTTTTTGTTGATTTCAACTAAATTGGCATTGGGAAAGTCTTTACGCTTCCTACAGTGTATTGTCATATGGACAGGAATACCACAAACATAACATGCACCTTTAATTTTACCAATGCCAGATTTTGGTTTCGGGAAAGTACCTTTTATGTGCGGTTCAGGCTTGCGTTTGTTGTGGTCCAGGCTTGCGGAAGACTTGTGTTCGCTGACATGAGCTTTGTTGGACATGTCCCTTGCAGAAGATACATTCTTGTCTTTTGAACACAACAATTCTTCCACTTGAATCTTCTTACCCAGTTCAACCATATTGACTTCACTCGTTTCGTCTCAGTCTTCGCTTATATTCAGAACAAGAAGGAGATAATTTCTCAATCACCGCAGACACTTGAAACGTTTCATCAATCACCATAACTTCAGCAATAATTTCGTTAATAATTTGTTGAAGATCAAGAAATTGGTCTACCACAGATTTGTCATTAACCATTTTGTATTCCAGGAACCGGGCAACTAAAAACTTCTTACTACCAGCAGTTTCTGCTTCATATTTTGCTTCTAAGGCAGCCCATAAGTCAAATGCAGTAAAATTTTCTTTTGCATTATAGAAGTCATACAAAGCATCTTCTAAGCAGTTAAGGATATGGTTTTTGGACATATAAATCTGTCTACTCCAACCTCCTAACTCTCCTTCATTTTCAGGATCATTCAAAGTTTCATCAAAAGGCTTCAGAACTAATTCATCCAACATGTGATAACTCAGAAAAAATAACATTTTGGATTGCCATCTTTTGAAGTCTTTCCTACTGAACTTCTGAGGTCTGTCAACATCACTCTTAGTCATTGAAACAGAAGTAATAAAACTATTGTGTTAAGATTGTAGTCTGCAAAAATGGAAAGAACTAAACAGAAAATAAACTGCTAAAGTTAGAAAAATATGAACACCCTGATGTTGATTCACACGCTAGGACAGAGCCACATGCTCAGTAAATTGTCCTTAACACAATAGTTCTCGGGTACTCCTCAAGAATGAGAGATGTTATACCCCAACAGAGAAGTTGTGTCTAGGATAGAACTCTCCGTTATGAATTGAATTAGCACAACTCAATTCACCCTCTAGAACTTAACAGCAATTTAGATAGAAGAAGGGACAAATAAGTGCGCAAAGCAATGCGAGAAGAGGGGAAAAGAGCTAGGGATAGTAGTCTGCTCTGGAGTAAGTTGAAATAGTGAAGAATGGTTTTCTTTTATAGGCAAAACTTTGAGAAGAAAATAAATTCGAATTAATTTGAATTTATTCCGTGCATTAATCGCGGTAATTAAAATTAAAACGTTAAGAATATTTTGATTTTAGGAATATCTTGATTGGACCGTAGCCTTGGCTACCCAAGCACACGCCAAGCTCCGCAAACCCGCGACCCGCGTGCGTGTTTCAGTGCGAAGCACCGCACATGTGTGAATCAACTAGCCCATTGCCTTAATCCTCCCTCAACCAAAAAAGCATCTAACCCTAAGGGCCCTCCCTTAGTTGCAAGTTTTGTGGTAATAAAGGGAGAACACATCTCTAGTTTATCCAATGTGGGACTAACTAAAGGTTCTTCATTTACAAAATAGTGAAAATGGAAATGATGTTCCACCTAACAAATGAGCTAGTGTCCCTTAGTGCCCCATTGGTCCTAAGATCCATTCCTACCAAGACCAATAATTCAATTTTAAATAATCATTTCAAATTCATTTTCTCCAACAACAGTCGCATAAATCGTCGCAGTTCGAAGTTTGATGAAACATTGTCACTATAAAGATCGTAGAAACTGTTGCCAGGATGGTCGGTCCGCAACATAATCAAATTCAAAGTTCGTTGGAACTGCTGCTTAAAAGTTCTTCAGAATTGTTCGACTACGTGTTCAACCTTTTGTATCAACTGTCCGTGTTCAACCTTCCGGAAAAGTTCATCTCTAATCAAAGAGTCATCCTATGGAGCAGAAACTCTAATCCCCCATCCGAGCCGCCTGCACCATACCGAACCGTTAAACCATAAGCCAAGCCGACTGGATGTTTCAGTCCCAATTACTAAATATAGGTAAGTCGATAAGAAATTTTATGTCATTTTAATGTGTTCCAATCTCTCCTTTTTTTTATCAACAATGATTTTGAACTATTGTGGTTGATATTCACCATAAAACAATTTCTAATTATTATCCAATACCATAAAAAACTCTTAACATACATAATTCTTTAATCTAAGGAAATTTTAAAACTAATATCTATTATAAAACTTTTGACTCGTATAAAATGTTTTAGTTAAAATCTTTTTTTAACAAACAAATCAAAACAACAAAGTTTAAACATAAAATGAAATTAAAATTGGTTAACTTTTTTTTTATACTGCCCAGTTAGATGATTCCTATTTTAATATGCGTACTAATGAAAGACCAACCCATATAAGCGAACTATATAGATACCTCAAATAATACGCGAAGTATTCGTCTGTTACATTAATCTTTGGTTTACTACTATTTTCGAGTGTGTCGTACCTTTCCAAGTCTAATTGGGATGTATTATCCAAGTTAGTGTTGCAATCAGTTTTTAATTGTGAATTTCAACATGACTTGTTTTGGGTGAATTCAGGTGAAAACAGTAGGTGTACGAAGTTTAAAAGCAGCATATTATCAATAAAAGTATTCATATATTTAACAAGAAAAGAAAAGAGAGATTAATTAGAAATGTAAATATAAATAAAAATTACTGATAATAGATATCTAAGGTACATCATATCCCATGATCAATCAAACCAAAACATCGACAGTTTTGCTAGTCTTAATCTTACCAAGATCCTAGACTAGAAACAAACTCCCACACCACCCACAAATAAAAAAAGTGAAAGAAAAAAGAAATCATTGAATAATTAGATTCTGAAATGCATCCAATTGACTATAAAGAATCCTGTTTTTCCTTGAGTTGGATCATCAAGACTTCTTGGCATCCCAAACCTGTTGTACAATATCTTCAAATGCCCCATCAAATGCTTCGTTCACAGTGTGCTTTACCCGAGCTAAGGCACTATCCCTGTACTGATATATAATTGATATACTTATCTTCTTGTTCCCCATTAACTCCTGGGTTAATGGTAAGTCTGAAACATTAACCGCCGGTATAGGTGGTGTAACAGATTTAAGACATTTGAGACAATGAAGTCCCTCATTGAGTACAAAGTTAACCTCCGCATCATTCGTCCCGAGCAGTTTCTGTACCACGTTTGGATATCCAATTTCTTCAAGATAAATCCACAAAGCAATGACATGCATACATTTGAACCAGTCTCGACCATTGTCGATTACAAGTCGCCTATAGAGGTCTCTGTCCATAGCATGGAATGCTTTCAGTTCATCTGTTGAAACAAATAAAGACATATCTAAAAGTGACTGATGTGATGATTGAATGGATGTGATGTGATGTGATGTGATTGAATGTGATGATGAAGATTAATTTTGGGTTTGGCACATTTTATAGATACTATTATGTCTCTTCCCAAGAGTCGTGACTGTTTAGTTTGAGACACAACGGTTGATGAAGAGTTAGTTAACCGTTTAAGATCCAAATGGGCTCACGCCTATAAATTTATTTGCAAAACATTAACAGGCCTCGATACAGGTTTTTTTGCTTGACATACACATTTGAGAGCAACTTTAGGTCACTATTTATAGATGAGATCTATGCGAAAACTAGTCATATTCAAAACTAGTCATATTCAGATTATGAAACTTTCCTATTTTTGTAACCTTTTAGGAATAGAATTTCTAATTCCTTCTAGGATTAGAAGTTTACTTCTAGAATTACTTGAAGAGTAATAGGGTATTCTAATGGGACTATACCTAAAAACACGGATCAAACCTCCCCATTAGGAGGCTTTTGGTCCCTCAAAAGCATTGACTTTTAAATTTTAACTTTAATCCATAAAAGTTGTTTCAGAGTCTTCCTTAAGTACTTTAGAGGTTCAAAGGGATACTGCTTCCCAATCGCCTCAAGTTCTTTCTTGCAGCTCTCATTCAAACTGCCGAACATTGCAACAAATAGGCCGTGTACGACGTCCATCACCTCAGAATAATGCTCCTTAATCTCCATTTCCATATCAAAACCAATAAATTCGTACAAATATCTGAGTTTGTCGGATTTCTCCGCCCTGAATACAGAGGCAATCTCAAAGACACGCCTAAAACCACCACAAATTGCCATCTGTGGCAAGCAGGGAGTTCATTAATATAGCCAAAGTTGAAGACAGATGCACCACCTTCACCTGAGTCAGCTATAATTTTTGGTGTATGGATTCCAAGAAACCCTTCGCATAACAAGTACTGCCTAAATTCACTTTCAACTTGACACTGAATGCGAAAAATCGCTTGGTTAGCAGGTGTCCACACATCTAAAACCCTAAAGTTTAAACGTGTATCCTGGTTAACGCGAGGACGTTGTTTTCCAGCCTGCTGAGCTTTCTCAATATCAGCTTCACTCCGTGCAGCGTCAACAATATTCAATGGAAGCGTGGGTAAAGCTTTACTGATGCATTAGATTTCTCTGGCTTGAGTTGCCCTCTTGATTGGAGAATCAGGAATTGGTGAAAGGACATCTTAAGTATTTCCAAAAGTTCAGGGTAAATGGATTTGAACATGACTTAACTACTGCCGAAGGGATTGCTAATCAAATGGGAGTTGAAGCTGGATTTTACGTGGGTCGTATAATTCGTAGAACCCAACATTTTGATGAGATAGGAAATTGTGAGAAAACAGTCTAATCAGTTGAACATTCCTTTAGAACTAAATTTTTGTTGCACATTGTTGATCAAGATATTAGTTCACTTGAGAGTTGGAGCAATATAAAGCATGTGACGATATATTTGGGTTTTTAAAGCTTGATAGAAGAGTTGATAGAAGATCTACGTCGTTACCAATAAACAAAGTTTCATTACCAATTTGAATGTGAAAATGGATTTTATTGGTTAACATAGTAAAATCATTGATAGAAGATCTACGTCGTTACCTATAAATGATGCCGACGTTGATGAACTTTTTTAACCGTGTTTTTCTAGTGAATGACATATTCAAGAGGAAATTTTCAGCTCCTGACTTGCTATTCTCAGGTTTTGGTCGTATGTTGTAACACATAACCTAATTGGAGTATATATAATGTTCGAAATTTGAATAATTTTTTTTTTCAATAGTTAAGACTGCCAAATTGTAAACAACTTATCCCAAAAAAAAGACTCTCCATGGAGAGACTCTTTCAAACGATGAGACATTCCATTAAAAGACTCTTTGTTTTTTATTAAAAATCACGAGTCATTTTATTAAACCCCGTCATGATTCATATTAGAAATGGAAATGCCCACTACAATAGCTTACCATTTTCAATCTTTAGACTTTGAATAATAAAAAAAATCGCTGCCTGGAAAGTGGAAACACAAGACTGGACCAGAAAACGATGCCCGCGTACAACCCGAACAGGAAACTATAACAAGCCCAACCCACTAGAATTATGGGTGTGAGAATGCGAACTTTTTTCATTTCAGTTTGATACAATGTTTAAATGAACTTATCATACGTAGTTCTCGTTCTCCATTGGTGCAAATTTTGTGTGCATTAAGCTACTGAGAAATGCGATGAATACTAATACTGGTATTTGCTCATAGCCCAAGCCTGATTGAGGAAGAGGGGAGTAAAAAAAAAGATGTTAACTCGGATCGGGCATACTTTATTTCATGATAGAATCATTCATGAGAAATAAGAAAAAAAGAAAAAAAAATCATTCCCTTTTGATAAAAGACTCACACCAAAGTTACATAACTTTGGGTTTCTTCCTCTTTTAGTGGATAGGAAAGAGATATTTGAACTAATGACTTTGGTCAACTGCCATGTTATATGAGACTAAAATGATCAAGAAGCTTCACGACTTTCTGTATCTAAAGGCTTAAAGGTCTAGATAAATGAAACTCTCATATTGAACGGTGTGAAAACTCCCCCTTCTTATTGGCCGAAATAAGATTTTTGTGGTTTTTGTGAAACGAGAGTTTTGGTAAGGACACTTGGCATAATTTGATTGGTGCAAATAATTAGGGGTTAAAAAAACTCACTCTCCTATTGGCTATTTATTTTAAAATTATTACACTTCTTTTACACCCAATACTTAACTGTATCGGGCCAACGTCACCCATAGTGAGTGGAAAACACCGCAAGTAGACAATCTACGTTTTACATCTTTAATAAACGACTATCGTTAAATTTATATTCTTAAATAAGATAAAAAAGACTAAATATGTATATTCATTGTGATTTCTAACTAACCAAACTTTGTAAAAGAGGTGAATCCAACACATACGGATACAAGTAACTATCAATTTCATCATTGTTATTTGTTTTATTTTAAATATACTTTTTATTTTGTAAAAGAGGTGAATCCAACCGGTACGGGTACGGGTAACTATCAATTTCATCATCGTTATTTGTTTTATTTTAAATATACATTTTATTTTTACGGGATAAAATTAATCTTAAAATGTTCTTTCGGAACTTAGACTCAATCTCTTACCAAAGAACTATATTCGATGAGGTTAGCTTTGGAAAATTATGGTGTTCCTCATAATGAAATATAAGAGCTTGGTTAGAGGGTATTACAAAAAGATACAAGCAGATTTTCAAGCTTAACAGATTGAAAAAGGTACGAGCAACTATGCCCGCTGCGTAGCACGGGTACAAATCTAAATTGCAAGAAATATGGGCTTTACCAATTACACTAAAAGAGTTGATACAGGTCGTGTTTCAGTGGCTGGAGACCTATGGTAATTACACAACAACGAAAACGCCTCGTTGCTAAAGACTATGTGGCTAGAGATCTTTATCAATAGAGATGTTGGTATAAACGTCTTGCAACAATAGTGAAGCACTAAGAGTTTTAGCTGGCATAAATTTTCGACAACTACCCGACCATAGTTGGTGGAGCATATAAGCACCAGTTGCTAAAATACTTAACCCACAAAAATATTAGTTGTTGAAGGTTGATACATTGTTAGTAGAGATGGCCAACTATAAAATAATGTCAGTTGCTAAAGAATGGAATCCACCAGATTTAAGTTGATGCAGATGTTGGCTAAGAGTTGTAGTCACTTAATGTTTCGATGGTTAAGTGTTTTTTCCACTAGATTTCAGTTGTTCAAGATTTTAAGCTTCTGTAAAAAAAATTCAGCTGCTTTTGTTCGGTTGGTTAAGAGGTTTTCCAACAAGTTAATAGTTGATTGTTGAGTTGGTAAAGGGGTTTTCCAACAACGTTTTGGTTGATTAAGATTTGTAGCAGCTAGATTTTTAGTTGGTAACGTGTCAAGTCTACGTTGGTGAAAAGGTCCACCTACATATGATCAAGTTGTTTAAGGTAGTTAGTGAAAAGATCTATCCACATATGATATGTTGGTGTAGTTGTTTAAGGGTTTAACCAATGGAGATTCTGCTTGTAAAGGGTTCAAGCCTCTGTAGTTATTTTGTTGACTGAAGGCTTAAACCATTAAATCTAATTGTTTAAGGCATTTTTGGTGTAGTTGGATAAGGATTTAACCAATGAAGATTCTGCTGATAAAGGGTTCAAACCTCTATAAATGTTTATTATCTAAAGGCTTAAACCACTAGCAGCTCTGCTGCTTAAATCCTCATCCCACTACAAATCTAGTTACATAACAGTTGGTATTAAATTAAATATATAATAATAATAGTAGATTACAGCGATTAATTTTTAAAATATTATCGGCCTTTGATAATATCCAAACATTATATCCCAAAATAAGACTTCAAAAAACTTTACATCTCAAAATAAAAAACCCAAAAAGACTTTTAAATACATCCTAAAATAAATACCTATATCAAGAACTTCCAGAGTAAAGACGTTCCAGGATTTTAGTATTTCTATTCCATGCTACTCGATTTCAAATCCTTCTCTTTCATCAAATGCTTTGATACCTGGAAAATTATCACAGCAAAACCATGAATAAAACAACAATAATACCTATAGGTGTAACAATGAAATAATGAGATTATCATCAGAAAGAAAAGTAAATACAAAGAATACAACCTACCACCAAGCTTCATGCATACAAGGATTAAAGGAAATAATGTCATACCCCAGATTCATTGAAAAATTGAACCTTCATTTACTTTTATGTACAAGGTCTAAATGTTATCGGGTTTTTGCACTACTCATCTCCATCATGTCTATCATTTACAATGACTAACAAGTTAAATCTCTTTTTCTTAGAAGAAGATAAGTACAATAACAATGGCTCCATCACTACCTTAGCAAGATTCAGCTTATTATCTAGATGCTCTCTACTGTCAAGAGGAACAATTAAGTAAATAGCCGGAAAGTTGATCCCTTTACCATCGCTTATATGAAGAAACACGAGACATAGACCAAGTCAATAATGGGGTGGTCTTGATTAAATTAATGAAGATTAAAATATTTTCTGGTAATGGTTGGATGAATAAGAGAGGGTAAATATGGTAAATTAGTTAAATAACTATTAAAAAGTAAATTATAAATAATAAAACAAAACCCAGTTAAGTCAAGGGCAGTTGTTGACTATCAA
Source organism: Papaver californicum (assembly GCA_023531435.1). Taxonomy (NCBI): domain Eukaryota; kingdom Viridiplantae; phylum Streptophyta; class Magnoliopsida; order Ranunculales; family Papaveraceae; genus Papaver; species Papaver californicum. The sequence goes on from JAJJMC010017418.1 coordinate 366,447, forward strand.
TTGTTGGTCTAGGTACCAACCCTTAATTTTGGAATAACTGGGTACCAAATTAAATTAAGGTTCTCCGGTTGAATCCATACGAGTATGTAGAGAGCAAGAAAAATATAAATTAGACATCTCTACTTTGTATAAAGGAGATGTATAATTAGGTACTTAAAAATTATGCTTGAATGAAAGCTTATCTAGTATGTATATTTTGTAATTTCCAAATCATGGTGAAATTTAATGGCCATGCCAACGATTCGATGGTTGGTATATATGTCTATCAATAGATTGTTTCATTGGCTAACTGTAGTTGGTAGAAGTATTTAGTTACTGGTGTACTTTTTAGTGCCATACCATGGTGACTAAATAAAGACTAACAACCATACCAATGATTTGATGGTTGGTATAGGTGTCCAACAACAAATTATTTGGTGGGAAAATGTAATGGCTAAAAGTATTTAGCTTCTAGTATACTTTATAGTTGGCAAACCAAGTGGCCGAACACTACTAACAACGCCAAAAATTAGATAGTTAGTGGAAGTGTCTACCAACATATTTTTTTGGTGGCTTAAACTAGCGGCTAGAAGTATATAGCTTCTAATTTAATTTTTTAGTTGTGAAACCCTGGTGGCTGAACAATACTAGCAAAACCAACTATCTAAAAGTTGGTAGAGGTGTCTACCAAAATATCAACTTGGTGGCTAAACCTAGTGGCTGGGGGTATATAGTTTTTAATGTACTTTTGAGTTGCTAAATTACGGCCACTGAAAGCTAGTAGTTGCACGTATGATACTTTTAATTGCTAAAGAGATGCTCTACTAAAGTGTTCCGCCAACCATAGTTGCTAAAAACTGGTGGCTAGAGGTTTCTGGCAACCAAGATTGTCTTCGGCTGCAAAAAATGGTTGTTAAAGATTTCCACCAACCACAATTGGTGAGAAAATAGTTGCTAAAGCCAATTTTTCTTGTAGTATAACTATTTCCATTTTCCTAGTTAAAAACAAAAATTCATGGATTTATCCACATTCAATCCGTCTTACCGTCCATTAATGGATGTCAAATCCACGGGGTTATGAATTTGACATGGATAAAAATCTAGCACCCATCATTTTAATGGATTAGATTTGGGTGGCACCAAATTCACGAATTTCACCTATTGCTCACCCCAGCAGAAGCATTAGCTTTTCTGCATGCAACTATATTGGCAAGGAAAGGTGTTTTGAGCAATTTCAATATAAACGTGGGCAGAAGATTGATAGAGTATCTAAATGAAAGTAGTTCATCAATAACCTGGCAAAGCAAGGATAATTTGGAAGCATCTAAAAGAACATCAAGTTCTTGTCTTAATTTTTGAGGCTTCTTTTTCATTTCTAGATAAAGTGATAATATAATTGTTATATTAACAAAATTTCCTAATAGATAAATCTAATATCTGTATCGAGATTTCTCCACTTCTTTTATTGGATGGTTCTACTACTTTTGGAATTGATACCGTTAACGCTGTAAATTAGTCCCTTTCAACATACTTTTGAAATTGATACCAAATTTTCTACCTTGAGTACTAGGGCTTGAGAGGGACAGATGAAATTTAAGTATTAGAACAATATTAGTTTTTTACATGTCTTTGGCCTGCAACTTTATATATTTCCTTTAGACGTTATATATAAACGGAGATAGGTGAAATTTTTTAGATTAAAAAATTGTTTAGTAAAAATTTTTAGATTAAAAAATGTTTAGATTTTATAAATATTTATATTTTTTTCCTGTTTTTAACCTTGGTTTTATTGGCAATACAATTACTCATACATCATAAATAAGAATATATATGTCAAAATACATCTTAGTGTTGTAATTCTGTCTAGGAAAAATTACGAAAATATCCTAAAATCAGGGGTCACCTTGGGGAATGCCTTAGTTTCTCGGATTTTGAAAAAATGTTTCATTCTGTTATTTTTTCTATCCAAATCAGTTAAATGGTCGATTAGAAAACGTGTGAGTTCGTACATGTAAAAAAATACCCCAAATATTCCAAAATGAGGGATTCAGCGTGCCACGTGTTTGAGAATCCAACGGATCTCAGTACCTGTTTTGTCACGTGGTGAGTCACATGACTACATGTAAAGTATTAAAAGAGTGTTTTTCTTTCTCCCCATCTCTTCTTCCGCCTCCTTCTACTGTCTCAATTTTTTATCTCTTCAGCTTCTGCCAATGGCTAAACCATTGTCTCGATGGGTGTTTTCAAGGGTTAGAGAAGATTTCAAAGATTAGAACATCATGGATCTTGAGTAAAATAGCTTGTTGCCATTAATGGTGGTAATATTGATGGTTGAATTCGAAGCTAATAAGAAAGGTACTGCTGGTGCAAACTTCTAAAAGATTGAGTCGTTGCTAGATTTGAGAAATCAGAGACAACAATAAAAATATGTTGCTGCCTTTAATGGTTGGGTTCAATCAAGGGTTGTGTGTCGCGTGATTGTTGAAGAGAAGTTTTAGACTTCTGATATGTTTAAGTATTTGGATGAAGAAGAGCTTCATGAGAAGTTTTACCCATCAAATCAGTTTTTGATTAGGTTGATGAGAATAAGAGAAGATTATGAACATTAAAAAAACAAGTTTCAAGTGTGTCGTACATTTCCAACTCTAATTTAAATGTATATGTCGTTTTGCAATCAGTCGATCAAATTGTGAATTTTAAGATGACTTGTTCTGGGTGAATTAAGGTTGTTGAAACAGTATAAGGTAAGATCTTGCTGTCTTAAGCAACATATATTATAATTAAAAGAATTCGTATATTTAACAAGAAAAAAAAAGAGAGATTAATTAGAAATATAAATTATTGATAATAGATAGATATTTATGGTACATCCCATGAATCAAACCAAAACCTTGACAGTTTTGGTAGTCTTAATCGTACCAACATCGTAGACGAGAAACAATTAAAACAAATAGTGAATGAAAATAAATAAATAAATCATTGTATAATTGGATTCTGAAATGCATTGAAATCACTGTAAAGAATCTTGTTTTCCCTTCACTTGGATCATCATAACTCCTTGGCAGCCCAAGCCTGTCGTAAAATATCATCAAATGCCCTATGAAATGCTTCGTTGACAGTCTTATTTACCCGAGTCAAGACATTATCCCTGTAATGATATATAATTGATATACTTATCTTCTTGTTCCCCATTAACTCCTGGGTTAATGGTAAATCCGAAACGTTAACCACCGGTATTGGTGGTTTAACAGATTTAAGACAGTCGAGACAATGAAGTCCCTCATTGAATATAAAGTTGACCACCGCATCATTCATCCCGAGCAGTTTCTGTACCACGTTTGGATAACCAATTTCTTCAAGATATAACCAGAATGCAATGACATGCATAGATTTGAACAAGTCTCGACCATTGTCGATTACAAGTCGCCTATAGAGGTCTCTGTCCATAGCATGGAATGCTTTCAGTTCATCTGTTGAAACAAATAAAGACATATCTAAAAGGGACTGATGTGTTGATTGACTTGATGGGATGATGAGGTAAGCGGGATGATGAAGATTTATTTTGGGATTGGCACATTTTATAGGCACTATCATGACTCTTCCCAATGTTTCTTCCCAAGAGTCGTGACTGTTAGTTTGAGACACAACGGTTGATGAAGAGTTAGTTAACCGTTTAAGATCCGAATAATAAAAAATAAATCATCTCGTAACAAAATGGACGTGTACGAATAACATCTACTATGTCATTGGGCTCAGGCCCAAAATTTTATTTTGCAAGGCCTCGTTACATGTTTTCCCCTTTACTTCACTACAGTTAATTATATGTATATTATTGCACAAATAAGTTAACATATCGTAAAATAAAATGTTAAAATGGTCTAGAATAAAGATTTTTTTATAAAATATGATATATTATACCGTGTTGTGTAGTGTTTTATATATGTTACAATATGTTTTCTTAGCGCATCGTACTGTGTTATGTGCTTATCCGTGTAGCATGTTTTACTGTGCCGATATGCCTATTAATCTGACACGACATAATATATTAAACTAACATAATGTTATCGTGACATGTTGTGCTTGAATTTTTACGTGATGTACAGTAAACTTGCTGGCAAGATAAATTTTACACCTCTAGTTGTGAGTAAGAGTTCACACATACATGATTTTTTTGATGTTGAACCTGACTAGATAATTTGAGTAATTACATAATAAATGTTTTAGTTTATGGTTATTAACTGGGTAGGGTTTGATGGAAATATTATTTATCCTTGAAAGTGTGTTTGGAAAATCAATTTCACCTAAGAGTTATGATTTGACACCACTTCGATTAACAATACCAATTGACCTCCAAAAAATTTGCATTACTCTAAATATCAGAAAGAACTTAATGTATATTGCTTGCTAAATGACCACAACCGACCTTAGCTCAGTTGGTAGAGCGGAGGACTGTAGTTGTAGCTGAAATCCTTAGGTCACTGGTTCGAATCCGGTAGGTCGGATTTAATTTTTTTAGCTTCATCTCAAGGAAGTGTCGGTTGAATAACTGGGAGCTACTTCTGAAATCCTGCATTGATGAAGGTGTTCCACGGTCGGTTGAATAACTGGGAGCTACTTCTGAAATGAAGGATTTGAAGGTTTTATTACACGGTGCTGATATGTGGTCTTTCTCTTTTTTCTTAGTTGCTGCCTCTCTTTAACATTTTAGTTGTATGCTTGTTTATGTTTATTTCTTTGTTTCAGAAATGAAATTTGTTTCATGTTTTTTTGCTTGATGAATTTATGTCATGAGAGTTCTTGTCTGATTTATCATCATTAAGCTTATCTATAACCACTTTATAGGGTGTTTGAATTTCCGCTGTGAAACAGCAGGAAGTGTATTGCACTTATTCTGTAAAAATGGCCTTCTGTGAATAACTTTCCTATTGGTACTCATGGGATATTTTTATGTTGTATGTCTTTGAACTTTCTTATAGTCATATATACATAAATCTTTACTTTCCTTGTTCCTTATATTCATCATAGCAGTCCAGTTAGGTTGAACATTAAGTTTTTCTTTTCTAAGTGGTTTAGACCCGCGTATAACTTTTGAAATCTATATTTTTACATATTAGTATCAGATCAAATCCCTTGATTCCTGTCTTCCTTCTTTAGCTTTTAATGACATTCGCATGCGTAACATAACACGTTATCCATTATCTCATATTTGTTAGCATTTTCTGTTCCTATGTTCAGGTTTGCAGTGGGCAGAACGAGGGTTACCAAGAGCGACCTGTGAACGGAAGGATTTGTTGAGATGAATAGACGAAACAGGTTTGTAGTTTCTCCCGGCTTTTTGTTTAGTTGCCCGCCTCTCTTTAAGGATTTTTTTTTTTTGCTCTATTCTTGTTGTGTATGAACAACAAGAAATATATTTCATGGGGTAGTAGTCGCATATTTGCATGCTTTATCGTCAATATGTTAATCTAGAAGTATACTTTATGCGATATCTGAGTTTCGGTTGCGAAATAGTTGGAAGTCTATTTTTGGGGTGTATGATTTATATAGAAGTTTATATACTGTATGTAGACTGCAGTTTGTGTCTTGAACAATCAAGTTAGTTGTGTGTATGTAGTATGAAAACTAGTGAGTTATTTGTCGGAAAGCTCTTAAACTTCTGTCAACGTGATTATGTTCAAAATGATGTTTAATGGGAGTTGTTGAGCATAGAAGAAGATGCTATTGAGGCCAAACTAAAGATGCTGCATAAGTAAGTATGGATAAAAAACAAAGTCTGGTAGTATTTAATAGAGAAACTATTAGATTGTGCATTTGACAAATGATTGCCACAAAATTATGGAGGACGATATGTCAGTAACCAGAAAATATTGGACTAAAGAGCTATAACACTAGTTCTCTTGGGATAATCAGGTTTTCTACTTTCATGGGGTTGCAGGAATGATCCGATCACCTCTGAACCTTTGCAGACTGTCATAAGCAAAGAATCTGGCTCTCTTCATCTGTTCAGATTGTTTCCGGACATTTACATTGACTCCCTATTTTCAAACTATCTTGGGCCTTTTTTCCTCTTCATCAACAGCAACAAGGTTGTTAGGAAATAAAGTAGGAGCGATACGTGTAAGACGATTAAGAAAGAAACAGTGAAATTAAAGAAGGATGAGAAGCATGCAATCAAAGCCATAACAAAGTAGTGGGACGGGACGGAAGTGACAGACTGAGCGAAATTCTGCACGGCTGACACGTAAGATCGGGAAAGTAGCAGCATTAAATGCATATAGTACGGGAAAGTAAGGTAATAATTACTTTACGGACACATATGATCGGGACGACATCGGTATTCAAGGAGGAAAGAGCACGTGTAAACCATGCAACGAACGCACCACGGATTTCAAGGAATGAAGAGCACGTGTAAATCATGCAAGGTGCGCACCAAAGAGAAAACATGACCTGTCAATCTTACAAACATCCCGATCATAATATAATAAGAAGAACGATAGTGGAGATCGGGACAAGTGAGACTCGTTACTATGACTATAAATAGAAGAGAGCATTCAATGGAGAGGGGGTTGGAAAAATTGAAGAGAAAAGGAAGAAGAGAGAAGATAAAAGAGATTAGAAGAAGAAAGTTTATTAGGTATGATAGATGATTCATTAAGATAGAACATGTACCTGTTTAAATTCCTTAAGAAATGTATTTGTAATTGTACCTTGGATCATATTTCTGATCCATCATCCATTGAATCGTAAAAACGTTTACCAAATTGTTATTTCTTTAAATGATTCTATGTATCAGTTTATTATGCAATCTTCAAATTATTGGTTGTTAATGTCAATGGGAAGATTGACATAAACAAAGGTCAATAGCACAACAATTAGCAGCACTCTGCCGAGTCTCGAAAATGTGGTTTCAATAACTTCTATCGTGAAACTTGAATTATTCTGCTAATCTTTGATGGTCTTAACTTTTATGGGTCCTTTTGAAAGAGGTTGTAATGTACGTACTGATATTGCAAGAAGAGATATCGAAAGGGGTTTCTCAGAGGACTGCCTTCGATTGGGAGCAAATGACTTAATAAGATTGGTTCAATTAGTAAAAGATCTCATGCTAGGTTGCACGGACACGTCTAGAAATATGCCGTAACCGTGTTAGACACACGATCGGACACGACACGTGCCCGATACACGATGGACATGTCATATCATATATCCTGTAAAAGTCTTGATATTGGACATTTTATGGACACTGATTTAACACTTTCAGATACGCCAGAAATAGTTTATATTGGTTTGGAAAATCAAAATAAATAAAATGTAATACTAATTTATTCTCTTTTTAGCCAAATCCAAATATTATTCTTAAAAGATTTGATCAATTATTTTATATTATTGATTTTATTTAATTCGTAGTCAAGTATCTAAAAATAAGAATAATCATTTTGTTGAGTAAGATGTTATAAGATCTTATTTTAATGGTATGTACAATACATATATAACGTGTTTCTGTAATCCGATTTTTTAAGATTTGACGTGTCCCCTTAACCGTATCGTGTCGTAACTGTATTCCATGTCCGTGTCAGTGCAACATAGATCTCATGTTACAAACAGTCGGGCCGGTCTGTAGTTAATTATCAATAAATTGGTTTATAATTAGTTCAAATAATTCTTCAATAATAGTAGCGGTTGAGCTCACTATCTCCTTAAATGAAATAGTTGTTTACAGAAGATATACGTCACTGTGATTTTAATACATGTAATTGGCCCATTAGCTCAGTTGGTTAGAGCGTCGTGCTAATAACGCGAAGGTCGCAGGTTCGAGACCTGCATGGGCCACTCTTTTTTGCTACTTTTTTTTCCCGTTAAATTTCTCGGCTACTTTTGTTTCCCATTAAATTTCTTCGTTAAGAATCAGATTTGTATCCTTTATAATGAAGAACCACGATCTCGCAGCCAAAGCAAAGGACTTCCTTGCTCTCAATCTCAACATAAAAATTGATAACCTCATTCAAAGAGAACTAGTAATTTGTAAAGCATATGCATGTGTAAGGTTTATGATCTTCGAGGTTGGAGGAAAATTGTAATGGATAATTAACAATATTACACCTATGAATCAAGGCATCCAGCTTGCGAACCACGCACATCCGAATAGCTGTTGTTGGAGGTGTGCATTCACATCTAATTTCCAAGAGCAGGACTATGACAACAGTAATCCCACCAGTGTTCCAGCAGTACATTCAATCCCACCTTTGTTCATGCACATCTGAAAAATTGAAATGACTTTGATCATGCATGTTCTTTATTCCGAGAATTCTCTTATTCTGAAACAGTAACAAACATATAGGATATCACGACATTTTGAAAAACTTATACCGTGCAAAGTTCTGCAATTCTGTTCAAAATTTCACTGATTTATATTTGCAGCTTCCTGAATCACCTAGTAACCGGAGCCTCACATAAAGGGCTTTACTTGCTGTCGTAAAAAGAAATTACCCGGGCCGGAATTATTTTCCTCCAGAGCCCAACTGACTCATTCGTATTATATAAATACTACTTTATTTTACTTTCGTCCAGCAATAGAGATGCTATTACTTTTTTTAATTATTCTCAAACCCTAGTGAGGAATTATTGTTTCTCTTTATAAACATTGTAAGAGTTTCATGGCGTTTTTCAAGATTCTCCCTATGGAGATTAAATTAGATATAATAAGTCGACTACCAGCTGAATCAGTTCTTGATATCAAATTCGTATGCACCACTTGGAATAAGACTCTTCGTCATCAATCATTCTCCAAGATGCACTTCTATCATCTTATTCATTCTGATTCTGCTGCTGCTGATTCTGGTAAGTTGGGTTTTCTTGCTTTGACGTGTTCCAAGAATTTTTTTTGGTACTTTGAATATAATGATGAGAATCATGCTCAGTCACCCATTCAGAGAATCACAAGGGTTAAATTAACCCTTCCGTTTACGAATGTTGAATTACTTGGTTCCTGTAATGGCTTGATCTTTCTGTCTAGAAACTCATATAGAATAGCTGCACCTATTTGTATTTGTAACCCAATCACTAGAGAATATGTCTTGCTTCCTGAAATTAAAAGAGATTGGAAGACTGATTGTTATGATTATTGGACGAGCGGATTCGGTTACGTTTGACAAAAACAAAACTGCACACGACTGCACTTATCACTACGACTCCGTAGTATTTACACACTTTGAAATGATGAAAGTAGTGATTAACTGCTAGGCCAATTTCATAATTTGTTACAAAGCAACTGGTTCATAACTTCATATCAGAGCTTGTTGTAATCTTGGTTTTGGAAGAAATATTGTAGGGCTACTCTTTAACCCATCATCTAAAACATAACATGAACCTTGACTGCTCCCAAAGCCAACACACCTAAGTTGTAACCAAAATTGGATTGACAAGTCTATCATTTGCAAGCTCTTTAACATTGAAAAAAGCTCTGATTATAATAAGCTAAAGCCATGATAATGCTTGTCCATCCATTATCCTTCCGTTTGAGAAAACATTGTATCATGCTTTGTCTTGATTTTAGCGTGCCTTCTCGGAGGTTTTTCCCTGCAAATTGAATTGTTTTTTTTCTTCTCTTTCTTTGCTTATATACGGGCCAACAATCATATATGCCACTTAAAATTGCAGCGGGTAGTTCACAGTAGCATTAAACAAGAATATATATTCCGCTTGCGAGTCCGAAAAATATCGATTTACTTGCTAAATCTCAATCTGGTGCTACGAGAAAAGTAGCTACATACTTTGTTGTAGGCTTGAAGCCTTGTGCAGTAATCTTAACTCTGAAGGTAGTTAGTCGGCTTATTTGAATGTGTAAATGCAGCATTTCCTTGCTTTAAAGTATTTTTTATCCCAGTCCACAATGAGTTGAAGTATGAGTCGCTTGTTAATGCCACGATAATGATGCTTAATATGAATCATTGTATTGCTTACAGGGCTGCGTTAAGAGGATCAAAGATGACGGTAATTTGGTGCTGCTCTGTGCACTTGAACTCTTTGGCATGTGCCTGCTAGAAGGGATACATCATAATCTCTAGTAAGTTTCTTCCTTCGGCTAACCACTTCGTCTAAGATCTCGGCTGCTGTTATTTAGAGTTGCACCTTTGTATTAACCAGTTCTCAGTGACTGGAGTTCTAATATAGGTGTCTGTATTACCAATTTTTCATCTCATTATACATAGCAATTACACTAAGAAATAGCTATCTAGGTTCATGGTATATTTCTGCATCAGGAGAAATAACTATCTAGGTTCATGGTATATTTCTGAAATACGGTAAGGTAATTGTTGCTCACTGCTTGCGGAACAGTTATTGGGTTGAGCATTTGTGTTGCATAATTGCCAAGAAGTTGATCAACTGGGTGCTTAAACTGCGAGATGTCATTCCTTCATGACCCTGAGCTGATGACCTTTATCGGATCATATGCGGCTCATCAGTTCGATTTGCACTGCACAGGGTACAAGTCTTTATCGTATTGGTTTAATATTGGACAGACTCGGTGTTACAAGTGGATTAAGAATAAACCATACCCAAAGTCAAGGTATTATTGTGGTGTACGTGTACCCAATGCAATCAATATTAAGTTTTAATTTGTACCGGTCAAGAACGATACACTGGTATATAAAATTCACCTAAAATATAGGAATATGAAAAAAAAGTCACTTCTGGGACTTTGTACAACCCCAAAATTATATTCGGTTCTTCACTATTTCGGTTCTTTAAGTATGGGAAATGAGAATATCTATTGGGCTACTCTCAGAAACCGATTCATTTCAGCTCTACTCTTTCCGCACCAAAAATCCCCAATTCCATCACTCCATTTCCTATAAACCCTAGATTGATTTTCTAAGATCTCTCTGAACAATCCTTGTTTCTTCCACTTCAAGGGTTTCATCATTCATTCATGGAGTATTTCAAGTTTGTCCCTGTGGAGATCACAGTAGAAATTTTAAGTCGACTACCAACCGAATCAGTTCTTGAATGCAAATCAGTCTGCACAAATTGGAGAAGTCTTATTCGTCATCCATCATTCTCTGAGATTCACTTCAGTCATCTCTCAAATCCTGATTCTGATTCTGGTAAGTTGAGCTTTCTTGCTTTGACTCTTACTGAAATTGGGAACAATGAAAATTTTCAGTATTTTGAATATAATGAGAATGACGATTCAACACCCATTGAAAGCATTAGAAGGATTAACTTAACCTCTCCGTTTAGGAATACTAAAATTGTTGGTTCATGTAATGGCTTGATATGTCTTTCTCAAGGATCATCTTTGTCAGTGCGACCTCATTATATTTGTAACCCCATCACCAAAGAATATGTTTTGCTTCCAGAAATCAACATAAATCGTGATATTGATCAGTATATCATCTGCTTGAGCGGATTTGGTTACGTTTCTTCGACCAATGAGTACAAAGTTGTAGGAATGTTTATGTTGAAGAATACCGGGTTTCTAGAAGTCCACATATACACTCTAGGCAGTGGGGTTGGATGGAGAAACCTTGGAAACTTTATTTGTGATTTCAGAAAATATTATTGGCATAGACAGGGCATGTCTGTTAACGGGGCTCTTTATTGGATGAACAATAAATTAGAAATCATTACCTTTGATTTGGCTGAGGAAAATTTTTGTGAAGATTTTTCAACACCTCCGCCGCCACCAGAAAGTTATAGTTTTCGTAACAGAATAGGGGTTTTGGATGGGTTTTTGTTTCTTGCTATTTGTTTAGTTGTCGAAGGAGTCATATGTTATGACGTGTGGCTATTAAAAAAGAAGAATGACAATCATGACATGAAAGATCAGGGAGAGGAACATCAGTCATTCATTTGGAGTAAAGAGTTTAGGGTTTATGATATTGAATTATTGGCCGTTACAAAGAGTGGTGGTGTTTTATGCCTTTGGGATAAGTATCTCAACTTTTACGACACTAAAGCCTCAACCTCGAAATGGCTCGTGGATTTGAAGAAACTGCTAGTTCAAGTATTACCTCACAAGAATACCTTAGTTTCGTTGAAGGGATTAGGGGAAGAAGATACAAAGATAATGGAGTCAATAGAAGTTGAAGAGAAAAGGAGACATGATCAGCTTTTGAAGCAGCTATAGTAGGAGGACGAGATCCCTGTATACACACACTTATATACTGGTAATCTCCGTTGAGCTTCTGAAGTAATATTTGAATTGTGAGTTTCATTTTAAAATTGGATAAGTAACCTTTGTGTGAACGTAGATGTTATTGACATTGTGTTGCTGAGTAATATATATATATACATAGATTACTTTGTCTTCATATCATCAACCCAACAGTATGGTTGTGTTTTTTATGTTAGTTAAGCTCTATTGCTTTGTTAAGTGTGCATTTTGTCTCTGACACGACCCTATTTCAATGGGTGTGATGTACACTGTGACGAAATATAACGACTATTTCGTCTAAACTTGAATAGGGATCTACTTTGAAGTTTGTCTTCATCCATTTAAATTTTCACATGAACTGGAGAGTCAAGCGCACACAGTTCTCTGTGATAACTAACATGATTCCCATTCTGTCGTTAACTACAACCAACCTAATTGTTTGCCGTCATTAAGCTACTCTTCCATCTCCAAGGGAAGCATCAATGAGCAAGGTACCTTGCAGGCTACAACCAGGATTAAGAACAACGATTCTGTTGGCATCGAGGATTTTGATGTCTTCATCCTAATGGATGAGTTTGCACATAAATTGTTATTCACACACTTTTGGCCTACTTCCACAGATGTATTACTTTTCCATATCTTTAAGTCTGATTCCATTTGATTTCAAGTGTTATTATATCTTAACACTAGAGTTTCTGGGAATGTCTGAGTCTGTTACCAATAGCATCAATCTATATCTAAGCTTTATTCCGTAGATAACACTAGCTTTGTAAACAGATTGCCCAAACTGTTCTTGATGTCTCATTCCTTATCCTTCTGTACCATTTTTACTTTCCGTATCATTAGCGATTTGAGAGATCCAAGTGAAGAATCCTTAGCTAAGTGTCATTAGCTAGCCATGTTTTCTTTTTTTTTTAATCAATTGTCAGTTCTCAGGTGAAAAAGCTTTTGAAGCTCTTTAAGGAGTTGCACAATGATAGCCTATAACTGTTTTAAAAGCATGAGTCATTGTTGTATATGATAAGTCATTGTTGGCCTGCAAATAAGACTCTCTCGTACCTCTGCTAACTGTAGTAATGTATTTTTGGTGTATATGATAAGAATAATTGCAAAGTAATTGTGGGGGGCCTCACAGAGATGATAGCACATGTAAAACTCTTCGGTAGCATTGATTGGCCCAAAAAATGTGATTCGACTATGTAATATTAATAAAATCAGGTTTCATGTTCCTCAATAATGGCTGAAACCAGCTGAAATTTACTGGTAGTTTTTGAAGAATTGAGTGGTGATTCGAATGGGACATCTGACATCTTTTGTCGTGAGAACTATTGGAATTTTTGTGCCGATGTTACTTCAAGAAGGCCAAAAGCTCGTTTAAGGTGTGTACCAGGGCAGAATTTTTCGCTGATAAAGTTCGCTAGCTTTGGAACTCCAGAAGGGTCGTGTAAGCTTTGGAGGAGTTGTTATGCTCACAAATTGTACCATGCATTTGAAAAGGTATATATTTAAACTCCCTTGCTTACAATGTTCTTCCATTTTACATTTATATTGTCCCAATCCCAACCCAACCCAACCGACTTAAACAACTGTTAGGTCTACAGAGTTGTGGACTAAGATTAACTGGGCAAAAGGGTGATTAAGACGATGTAGGTGCATATTCGAGAAAGATGGATGATGAACAAGATTTCTCCAATTTGTGCCTACTAATTTGCGATCAAGAACAGATTCAGATGGTAGTGGACTTAAAATGTCTTGTGTAATCTCCACAGGGAGAAACATGAAATACTCCATCAATCCTTTTTAATCTTGAAACAGAGAGTAACTGAAATATTAATCTCTACAGAAAGAACCAGAGATGATTTTTCTAGGGTTTAAGAAATAGTGATGGGTTTGTTGGCACTTATCTTGGCACGGATCATGGGTATTGGGTTTGTTGTGCATGTCAACTGTAGATTTCGGCCTACTTTTGTCTCAGTCCAGTTCTACTTATAACTGGATTTTCTTCAAAGAGAATCCTACTGCGACAGGGAATTAGAACAAAAAATTTCAGATAAAAGAAGAAAGAGAGAAAGAGAGATCTTCTACTTGCATAATAAAACTTGTTAAATCTCTCTATTCTCAGTTTCAGATCGGATTCATCAGGCAGGCGTTTCAAAACTCTTGAAAATATCAATCTTGGATTTCAAGGATTCAATTAATCTAACAGAGAATTTGTAATGTGTGATTCAATAATAGTAAAAATTTGATAAATTCAAGATATTTGTAGAATTTGAGTTTGGTTTTTTTCTTCTTCTTGGAATTTGATTTGATGATGATATGTGATTGTTGGAGTGGTGAAGATTGCGGATTTTTCTATTAGAAGACTGTTGTTTTGGTTGCAGAATTTGTAGAAGAGAAGTTTGTCAGAATTTGAGATTCTGTTTTTCTAATGGCGTTGACACGTAAACAAGATCTCGAAGAAGCTGGAAAATGCAAACTCCAGGGGTTTCGTAAGAAAAAAGCAGAAAGGCGAGTTGACAAAAATGCTGCAGCTGATGTTAGTCAATTATAAGACAGAAAATCTCTACGAATTCCTGATTCAGATGGAGCTGGTGGTCTATCGGAAAGAAATGGTGTTTCATAGGAACAACCTCCTCCACCAGCTTCGGTAGTCGTTCGCGATGACACTAAAGCATATGATTCATCCCAGACGACACATGTCTTTTAACAAACAAAATATCGTAATTTTAAATTAAGTAGTTCAATTTTTGAGAGACAGAGGGAGTAACTTTTATCAATGTGAATATATGATGTTTAGTTTGATTGTTGGTAAACACCGACATATCCGGATTCAGGCTAAGCTAAGCTCTATTATGCAGTACTTTGCTATTTGATCAGATTTGGTCACATAAACAAGCCAATGCCTAAGGCAACAACTCAAATTATTCCGTCTAGCAGGCCAAAAGGTTTTGATTTCAGCACGGAGCAGCAAACTTTGGTACCCATATCTTGGATGTGCTGGGATGGTGCTTTTTGGGATTTTTGAGAAGAATATTCAATTCGCGAAAGCTAAATGAAAAATGAGATTTTTTATAAAATGTCCATTAAATGCTCACAGTTTGATCATTTTCGTCTGGTTTTTTGAAAAAACTCATAACGGCTTGTTGCATATTTGGCAGTAAATCAGTCTTTATGAATGCCTTTAAGCCCTTAGAGGCCAAAAGTTGTTTAAGATTTGGTTGTCAAGAAGACTCAATTGTTGCCGGAATTAGGAAAGAGCCCGGAATTATTGGTCCGATTTTGAATACCTATCCTAATACATCAGAAATAACCACCGAACCCATGGTAAAGAACTGTTGGTTCAGACATTTAGCCAAACGTCTTGCGTGTAGCTTCTGACATTATCAGGGATAGGTTGCTGGTGAGTTCTATTATACACATTCTCCTTCCTTGCATCAATTCCATTCATTCATTCACAATTCAGCACAATTCAACAGCAACCCATTAAGTCATTCATCTCAAACATTCAAGAAAACCCATCATTCACGGCAACACACTTCTATGACATTCACTCATCAGCTAACCATTTCCTTCTTAATTTTCCGGCCATTCATTACCCATTTTCTGCCTGTTTTATTGCCTCTTCCAACCTCATAGCGAGACGCATCACGCCTCTCTTTTGTTTTAGGGAAAAGTATATTAAGCTTGCAAGGGTAAGTGGGTAAATTTAGGTTAGAAATAGACCAAAGTCAATGAAAAATAACTAATCAGATGGGTCCTCAAGGATTTACATATATGTACATTTAATTAAAGTCGAAAAAATATGAGAAGTTTATTATTTGAATTTCTCCCTATGGATAATTTTTTTAAATTCCCATGAATTAACTCGCTGAAAAAGATGTTGATCATTTGTATTAGGGATATGATGGACAAGCATCATATGTGTACACCTAAGTGTTTTTTTTGTTTTCTTTAAGCATTACTTAAGTTTTAATACTCATATTATCAATAATAAATAATATAATTAAAAAATATGATAATCATGCTTCGTTTATATTATGTGTGACCAGTAGTACATAATTAATTATACAATTATTATTTAAATACAGAACTTGATAAAAAATTATAATTATTTCAATATATTTAGTATGTACAATAACATTAATCTAATTAATAATATATATTTTATGTGTTAAATAAACAACAATAAGTATAGTAATGTGATATTCTTCAACAAAAAAGATACATTTTTATAACTAGATTAACATTATTGCAGGTATTGAATATATAGAGATAATTAGAATATTTATCGGATTTTTTATACAGATATTACAATAACAATATTTTATCAAGCACAAGCCTAATACATGAAATTAATCCCAACCCAATTAGTAGTTTTTTAATCTATTTTTTATGTTTCCTTATTTTCTCCGTCATTTTCGATGCAACTAGTCGTGGAAGTGTTGTGGTTGTTTTTTCACAGGGTTGTCATTGGGTTGAAGGTTAATGTTGTTGGAAAGATAATTCAGCCTTGTGCAATTTTCAAATTTTATCATGAATATTTACATCCTTCTTAATGTTGCTTCAAATCTCCAAGTGCTACTTTGGTTAGGAGATTTCTATATCTTTAACCGCCATGTATCTGATAAAAAAATGGGGATTTTTTACGGTTTAACTACTTATTACTTCATCTGTACATCAACTCTATTCAGGTCACACCCCATAATATAATGGTATCGATAGTGTCTCCTGTGGTGCTGCTCTTCCTCTTGTTATGCACGGTGAGTTTTTCTTTTCAACATTATAATTTATACATGTTTTGAATTAAAGTAGAATATTCTGTTTATGAAAGTTACATGAATTAGCCTGATGAAAAGAAGTTGATCAATTGTATTGGGATATGATAAAGAAACATCATCTCAGGAAAAAAGTTTATCTTATTATATACTTAGAATTTTTATTAAAAAAATTATTTAATATTTGTACACTTTTTTTTGGAGCATTTCTTAAGTTTTGATACTCATACTATCAATAACAAATAATACAATTAAAAAATATGATAACCAAAACATTATTTCATTTGTACTATGTGTGATCAGTAGTATATGATTAATTATATAAGTATTAATTAAATATGAAACTCGTTAAGATATCATAATTATCCTAATCTATTTAGTATGTACAATAATATTAATCTACTCAATAATATATATTTTATGTGTTAAATACACAATGATAAGTATAATAATGTGATATTTTTTGAAAAAAAAAGTAGTAGAATGATGTCAAAACTATTTATTATCGGTGTCAACCCATGTTAATGTTATTCTTGAGATTCTTTTATATATATTATATATTTTAAATAATATGGATTAGTTTTTTTTTTTATAAGTTAAATTTGACATTGGGGTTGGGTTAAATTTAAATTATAAATGAAACCAGTTACTCTTACATGTATAGTTGGTGGAATTTAAATTAATACAGTGATTAGGATTTTGATGAAGTATAGTTTTCTTGTATTTTTCAAAGGCTAGACCCGCTTCTTAGCACTAAACCTCCAACCAAGTTCATCTACAACCAAGACATGCCAAACATGTTAGATGCAAACGGTATCCGAACTCAATCCATTTGGCGGTGCGGTACTTTTCATGAGTATAAAATTGTGGCACTTCATTTTAAGTATATACTCTACACCTCGTACAATGACGACGATTATAATGACTTTTTCTTGTGAAGATTGAGATGCAGACATATGTTAATATCAGGAGAGTTGAGAGGTGCATTTTGATAACAGCCTGGGGGAAAATATTTCTCAAGAACAAAATAAGCAACAAGAAAAACATGAAAACCATTTGTTCTTAGCAGTAGCGCCTGTGGCATTTGGTGTGGTTGGTGTGTTGGGCTGCTGTTGTTGCGGCACTTGTTCTTGCTCCTTATGCTGCTCACTTGACTTTTCTTTCAACAGATTCAATAGATGTTTCGTCTCTACCTTCGTGGATGTAGCTCTCCCTCCTTCTGCAGATGTCAGTTTGCATATAAAACAAGAAAAGTATGTTGGCTATTCGGGTTTATAAAGGTATACAATCATAGATGTTTGTGGCCATTTCTATGAAAGTAAATAATTACTTCTGGGTTTTTTCCGTTAATCAATTGTTAAAACAAATGTTTTGTAACTTGAGATATTACTTATTTTGAGTAAATATATGTGTAAATGATCAAAACTTACATTGGAAGGGCAAAGGAAACTATACTGGCTCCACTCTCATCAGAACGATAAGGATTTGTTTTATATATTTAATTGGAATTTTGGTGGATTAATTAATAAAAATGCATGAAATTTTGACGTATCAACAGTGTTTAAGTAGGATCATTATAAATACAAAGCAAAACCCAAGTTTTTTTTATAAGCTTGTTTACCTTCTTGTATTTGCATAAAAGTTCACGTAAAAATTCACGTTTATTTATATAAAAATTCACGTAAATATTTACTTTTTTTTTATAAACAAAAGTTCAGGTGAGTTTTGCTGAAACCCTAAAACATTAAGCCACAAATATTTACATGGATATAAGAGGAAGGGATCAATAGTTGTCTTTCACGTGAAAAATAAAAAAGGGACACAAACTTGCCATGTCCCTAAAAATAGGAGGAGGGACATCAAACTTTTCTCTCACGTAAATGGGAGAGGAACGTCAAACTTGGTTTCACGTTAGTATAAGAAGGAGAGACAACAAACTTGTCTTCACGTGAAATAAAAGAAGAGGAAACATTAAGCTTGTCATATCGTAAAAGTATCGTATTTTATAAGAAGCAGAAAACTCATGTTTTACTCTTTGTACTCAACCTCACATGTTGTTGGTAAAATAGTAATCATTAAAATTTGACAAGAAACACAAGTCGTGTGAACTTGGCTCTATTTTGATGTCTTGTTTTGAAAATAGTCGTGTAGGCTTAGTTACTTGACTAGCATACACATTTGAAGCAAGAAAGGTAGAGGTGTCTCATTCTCTTTAAAATTAGGGTTTGAAATAGTCTTGCCAGAAGATTAGAAGTTCTTGTTTTACTCTTGTGCTCAACCTTATATGTTGAGGGTAAAAGAGTAAAACTAATTTTTTTAGAGAGGAGCATGATGTTCATGCTCGATTTTGAGTAGGCATGCAAGTCTTATGTCAAGAAGCAGGACACGTGAGCAAGAGAGCTATAGAGCTAAACGAGCTAGAGAGCTAAATGTGTAAAAAAAATAGGGCAAGAGATTTTGTCACACATGCAACACTTATAAGTGTTGCAAAACAGGTTTTAACCCTTATTAATTAGAAGACACTTTTCTTTGCAAACTAAAAGTGTTACTAATTCATCTTCAAAACCTAATTATGGTTTTGAAGACTTTTGGTCACGTTTTTGCAACATTTACAAATGTTGCGGTTCTTATTTTCAAACCCAATAAGGGTTGGGGAATTTTTGAAATTCTTTTGACACGTTTATAAGTGTTGCGAAGCGCTTTAAAACCCTTTTCTAATTCTTTTACTCGTTTTAT
Organism: Papaver californicum; assembly: GCA_023531435.1. Classification (NCBI taxonomy): domain Eukaryota; kingdom Viridiplantae; phylum Streptophyta; class Magnoliopsida; order Ranunculales; family Papaveraceae; genus Papaver; species Papaver californicum. The sequence continues at coordinate 386,094 of JAJJMC010017418.1, forward strand.
ATTGGTTGTCTTTTTTAAGCAAAGGATCGATGCAACCGGTACGATTTTTTAGCTAGTAGAAGCTATAAAGTCATATTTTATTTAATTAAAGAACAATTGTGGTAATTTAATTAGTTAAATAAATATATATTATTTTAATATTGACGTAAGTAATTTTGGGGATTCAACTGCGGAATACAACACCCAAAAATAATAAACATCCGAAAATAATACTCAACTTGCTCTGTACTAGTGTGCAACACATCTAGGTGCTTAAGAGATTTATGCAAAAATCATAGAACATCTGGGAAACTTGTCGTGTGCGCCAGTGTTATTCTAATGATTTTATGTTGTGATAAATATTGCTTAAATTCATCAATTTCATCATATATGCTGGCAAGACATATAGAAAGAAGTCAGGAATATACGCCTGAGATAAAGTAGAGATAAGCTTCTACCCGAGAATTCTTTTACAAAATTTTTAAAGTCTGGTATTTCTTAGACCAGATTCTTGAGCGGTGATTTACTATTTTACCACTTTCAAAAATCCCACCATCTATATTAATTCCCCAGCTTAGCACGAAACGAGTAATATTGCTTGGTAAGCACTAAATGGTTGCCTGAAAGACAAAATTAATAAACGAACATAAATATATAGTTCAGTTGTTAGATATTACCAGAGGAGTAGAGGTTGCTTTGAACTTTTAAGTAAGCGAGTATAAAAGGATGTCTTGTTGCGTCAATAATGCTCTAATGTAAACAAGGTTCTTGATGTTGGCTGGATTCGTACAGTTTGCTACTAGGCGTGAGTACTATATCGACGTCAAGGAAAGATATGTGTCCAGACTTGAAGTGAACAAGTTTGTCTGATTGTGACTTGAATTTGAAGTAGACAAACATATCCTGTCAAGTCAAGCGCTATTTTGAAGTTGAAGTAAATATTCGAGCTTGCATGAAAACATGTCTTGACTGTTGAAGGCTTCAAGCGAAATAGAAAGTGAAGGTAGCTAGACAAAATGGGTCGATTGAAGGTGGACGGACCATGAAGTAGATTTAATCATGCAATTCAGGACAAAGACTATACATATAAGCCTTGGTTTGAAAAGTAAGACATACAAATCTTTTAGGGTTCCAGTTGGTGAATCAAGCGAATTAGGCTAGTAGCATGATAAGAGAGGAAAGCACGACTCGATGAGAAGACGGAAAAGAATCATGACAAGATGGCAACAAGACAAACTCGCCCTTTGAGAGAGGCGGACAAGTTTGTTTGAATTTGACTCGAGTTGAAGTGGACAACCTTATCTAAGCCTGTTTAATAGTTTTGATAGACATGTATATCTTGCTTGTCGAAGACTTTGAATGAAGTAGAGGACCGACAGATAAGTAATACTAGAAGAACAGGAAGACAAGCTTAGTCTATTGAAGGTTTTGAACGAAGTAGAGAGCATACGATCAGGAAAAACTTGACTAATCTGGCTTCAGGCATAGTTGATCGTATGAGCAGCAATATCCGTCAATGTTGTATTCAATGGAGTTAATAGACATGTGTGCGTCTTGTTGTTGTAGGCGCGACCAACATGTAATTAAAATAGGCGAACTCGTCTTGGACCATCGTGGTACGAACAAAATCCAATTGAAGCTGAACACGCGTGAACAATAAACTGGTCACTCGTGTTTGGGTTTGTAGTTGGAAATAGGCGAGCTCAGTTTGATTAAAGCTCGAGTTGAGGTAGCTGGATGGTTGAATTAGGTTAGGGTGCAATAAACAGATGGAAAATAATTGGAGTTTTGCTTGGACCAACTAGAAGTCCATTCCCTTCGAATAATAGCTTCTCTTTTTGGTTTTGTTCTATTACTTTGTACTCGACTCCCTTACCATCCTTTCGGCTATCAATCGTAAGGTAAAATCCATCTTGTCTTCTTCATATGAATATTCATCTTCTAATTGAGTATATGCATGTATCTTCTCAGAAAGAGCTTCTCATATGTTTGTCTCGAATCAAAAGCACCTTATAAGTGTTGCAAAACCGTTTTCAGAACCCTACAAATTTAAAAGACAGTTTTTGTTACACTTTTGCAACCGCAAAACCGTTACTCATTCATCTTCAAAGCCTAACTAGGATTTGGAATACTTTTGGTTGCAACTTTTACAAATGTTGCGATTCTTATTTTCAAACCTTAATTAGGGAATGGGGCATTTTGAAACGCTTTAGACACGTTTATTAGTATTACGAAGCGCTTTAAAACCCTTTTTGAATTATTTTACTCGTTTTGCATTGTTGTTTCTTTTAAGCAAAGGATCAATGCAATTGGGTATGATTTTTAGCTAGTAGAACTATAAATTCATATTTTATTTTATTTAATTTAAACATAGTTGTGGTACTTAAGTTAATTAAATAAATATGTATTACTTTAATAGGTTAATATTGTTCAATTTGAACATAAATGTTAACGTAAGTAATTTTGGGGATTCAACTGCGGAATACAACACCCAAAAATAATACTCAAATTGCTCTATACTAGTGTACAATACATCTAGGAGTCTATGAGATTTTATATAAAAATCATAAAACATCTGGAAAACTTGTCGTGTGCGCTAATGTTATTCTAATGATTTTGTGTAATGATGAATATTGATTAAATTCATCGATTTAATCATATATGTTGGCAGACATATAGAGAGAAATCAAGGATATGTGTCCGACGTACAGTAGAGAAAAACGCCTATCCAATAATTTTTTTACATAATTTTAAAAGTTTGGTATTATTTAGACCAGAATCTTGAACGGTCATTTACTATTTTACCCCTATAAAAAAAACCACCATCTAAAGTACTATAAGTGGACTACATGAAAAAGGATCAAAGCCGAAGTAACGGAATCTGATAAAGCAGGAGTCTGTAGTTTGGGTAGAGAAGCAAATTTATGACTTGAAAGAAAGAAATGCTCAAAATCGAGATTAGGCTGCTGAAGATCGATGCAACATGACCATTTGCAAATTTAACGAAATTAGGTCTGTGCTGTAATGCTTATCAATTGATGAAAACAATAATGCTTATTAGAGCTAATATATCAAGTTCTCTATGAGGAAGAGTTTGTCAATAAACGAGAAGTATATATGTCGAATGAAGAATTTCCTTAACACTGAGCATGTTAGGCTCCCTCTCAATAATAATGCTTTAGGTTGTAACTCTGAATTCGAAAATGGCATTTCTCCAGGAGCCACTACTGTGGATATTGTGATTGAGCTTTCACTCAATCAAAAGAGGTTTGGCTGGAGGGAATGGAATCACTTCCAGAAAATACAATTTCTCCCATATTTGGTCGCAGAGCAATGTAATTAGGAGTGGCGCACAAATTAATTCCCTAAATTATGTTTGGTGAAGGTATTCAGCACAAAGTGATTGATTATAGTGCTGCAACATCTAAATCTTTTCCAGAACCAAAGTTAACACCTAAAATTATTCCCCTTTCATCCGGAGCTGCCGTAACTTGGGCTCATCATGCTATACTCGCATCAAGGGAAAACTGAGAAAATCAGTAAACAAAATCTAAAAATCTTACATTATTTTCATGGGTTTTGCCAACAACCTTCTCAGGCAATAATCCTATCATGCTGACTTCAGAGGAGGAATCACCATTTTTAAGGTAGTATCTAACAATCTATCACAAGTGCACATTTTTAAGACTCGTTTTCCAGAGTGGGGCACTTAGCATTGCCAGTGAGCACAATCAAGTTGACAACCCATTAATGGAAACCATGAATTTGTCATTGGACCATCACCCTTTTAAGCTTCACAACAAAATTCCCGTGACTCTTCACTGTCATTCAAGGGCCATCCTATTCTCAACCGCATCTTTCAATCTCAATACAAAACACAAACTAAAACACACAGGAATTTATACTTTATATGCAACTGGATTGAATAGCAAAACGACATTTCAAATAGATGAAAATGAATAGAAAGAATGAAAATAAATGTTATTACTACAGCTTCATAATCAAATGCATAGTATTAACAAATCAATTAGTGTTCCATTTTGTTGCTCCAAACTGCAAACACCTCTTAGAAACTTGTGTTTTGGGTCGAAAGTGCGTCATCTGATAACTGAGAACGCGACGAGTCAGTTGAGCGCTTATTCGCATCTGCCTTATGGACAAAAGTTGCAGAAATCCTCCCTTTTGTTTTAACGTCTTCGATCATCTTGTGCACAACACTCATATTAGGCCGATCGTTTGGAACTTGAGCAACACATAGCAAAGCGATTTGAAGAACACACACCATTTCACCCGCAGTGACTTTATCTCTTGGAAGTTCAAAATCAAACACTTCTGACTCCCATTCTTCTCGCCCAACACATTGCACCCACTTAACCAAACTTGTTTCACCTTCATATAATGCCATTTTGCCACTCAAAATCTCCAATAGAATCACCCCAAAGCTATAAACATCGCATTTTTGCGAAAGCTTCCTGTAATTGTGGGCATTATGCATCAACTCAGGTGCCTTGTATCCATTGTTCGCCACATTTGCCGGTGCAACAAAAATGTGACAGAGAGCTGCATCAGCAACACACGCAGTATTTTCCCGATCGATAACTACGTTCGCCGAAGTTAAGTTCCCATGGGATAGCTTACAGTCGTTCGCAACATGGAGAAATGCCAACCCTTCTGCAACATTAGAGGCGAACTTCAACCTTGTTTCCCAATCTAATGGAGTTCGACCCGGTCCTCGATTTCCATGTAACAAAGAATACAAGCTTCCATTAGAGAAGTAATCATATACTAACAATAATTCTCCTTTCGACGCGTAATATCCTCGTAAACTCGATAAATTCTTATGTCTTAATTCACCAATTTCTTTCAAAAATCCATCAATTTCTTTCTTCTTTCGTTCTCGAATTCTCTTCACTACTACTAGATATCCATTATTCATCATAACTTTGTATGTAGTACCAAAACTTCCTTTCCCTAGTAATTCAGCTGAAGATTTCAGTAAATCATCAACACTTAAATCCAAACACCCATTAAACAAAACCATTGTGCCTTCTTCTTCTTTCCCTTCAAACCCAGAGCTCTTTTTCTTCTTCTCATTACCCTGCTTTCCATTACTCTGTTTGCCATTGCCCTGTTTCTTGCGAAATCTCTTCATACAGAGAAGAAACCCCACAAAACCAATTAAAATTGTTAAGAAAACATATGAAATTGTGATCAAAATAAGAGCTTTCTTACTCAATTTCTTAGCTTTTCTGGTTTTGGGTGGAACCAAAACTGGAATGGGATCAATCTGATTCTGACTTCCACTCTGACTTTCCCCACTACAACCATTCAACAATGGTTTTCCACAGAGATTCTTGTTTCCTTCAAATGAAGAACCTTGAAAAGAACTGAAAATTTCCGGAATTTCACCTTCCAGATCGTTTCTTGAAACATTGAATTCAATCAGACTAGAAAAACTCCCAATCCCTGTTAATAAACCAGTGAATGAATTGAATTCTAGCCGAACAGTGAGTAAATTTGGTAACTGAATGAGTTCTTCTAAAGGGATTTCCCCACTGAATTGATTATAAGAAAGATCAATTCTATGTAACCGATGAATTTCTTCAATTCCGGAAGGAAACTTTCCGGAAAATTGATTATGAGATAAATAAAGTAGTTTCATATTCCTCCAAGAAGAAAATGAAAAATCTTTAGGAATTGAAAGATAATTATGTTTCAGACTCAGTTTTCTCAGTTCTGTTAACTGAGTCAGAGCCTCAATTGAACCAGTAAGGTTTTGATTTTCAAGAACTAGTTGAGTAATTCTGGTTCTCTCATTGTTACAGGTAATACCAATCCAAGAACAAGGGTCTGAAGAAGATGAAGAATTAAACCATGAAACTAAGGTTTTGTTAAATGGGTCTGAAGATTTCTTGAATCGTAATAATGTTTCAAAATCTGGGTTTGATGAAGAAAGTGAGAAAAACAAGAAGAAGATGAGGAAAGAGGAGTTGCAGAAGGGCTTCATTCTTTCTTTGGTTTACTCACTCCGAAGAAAAGTGAATATTTATTTTAGAAATATTATAAGATTTTCTTCATTACTTTTCTGACCGTTGTTTTGGTACACATGGGACCCATGCGGTTATTTGTTTCGGTCCTTCTCCACCTACCGAAGGAATTCCGAATTGTTTCGAAAAAATTTTATAGGACGTGGTGTTAATTTGATTATGAAATGTATATATTTAATGAGGTCGTGTTTCATCGTTAATTGGAGCGTTATGAAAAAACCTCGATATTTTTATTTTTTTTGTTTTGGTTGGTTTAAAATTAACGGTTAAAATCGTTTTTATATTTGTTTAATTAGTTTTCTGAAGGTCGCATTTGAATAAGGGTAATTTGGTCAGGGGGCTGAGCAAGCCCATGGTAAGGATAGGCGGTTGCCAGTTGACTATCAAACCTATTTTTACTTAATCCAAACATATTTTTGTCTATTCCAAACCTTTTTTTTTTTACTTTCTTCCTACCCTTAGGAAATTTTGTTTTTTCATATGAGATTTTTTTAATATGTTGATCAAGTCACTTCCCCAGACATATTTTACCTGAAAAATTCGGATTTATTCTCGGTAGTGTAAAACTGATTTTGTTTCACTTCAGATAAAATCAATGGTTGAGATGTTTGCTTATTCGGTAAAGTGAGATCTCAAGGGCTATGATGGTTTTGGTAGGAAGATGCAGTGAAATGCGTTGGATGAGTACTAGCCGTTGGCAAATGTGGTATGAGTCAAGAGAAAGAACTAGTGATATTAAAGAGAGAAGAAAAAGATGGATGTATTGAAATGAGGAGGTAGTAGAAGAAGACAACTATGCAAGCAACGCATTTGTGGAGTGTAATGGCCGGGCGGGCAGCTTTCAAGCCAGGTGATGGGGGTGATGAACTGTGAATGTATGGGAATTGAATAAGAGAGGTAGATGATCTATTGGTTGATAGGCATTGGAATTTCGTTTTCTTGACATCTGTTAAAATGTGATCCCCCCATGAGGATAGGGCATTCTTTATCAGATCTATTCTGAACCACCATAATAACTATAGTTGTGCAATCCTAGTACTACTAGTTCAGTTTTGTAGATTTAGGTTGGTGTTTGCCTGTTCGGATATTTAAGAGCGAGTCCATGCATGTTTCGCAATTTGAAAATATGTAACAAATTTTTCTCGTCTAAAACTATTATCGAGAGGTTCGATCTCTAACCTCCCCTGTTAGGGGAAGTTTGAGAACCACCGTTCTACTTATATAGTTCTCTCTAAATGTGTAATAAATTAAGATCATATGGTGTTGCGCATTTTATATTAGTTTGGAATGTACAGAGAAGTGAATGATAGAATATTTAGAGAAATAAGTAAGTACTTTCTAGTTTTTTTTATGAAATTAAAAATAAAAAAACCATAAAAAAGAAACAATTCTGATAACAAAATTTGTATGGTTTTTTTGGGTTGTAAATCACGTCGTTATAATCCGGGATCAATGGCTTTAAAAAAGGGCGGAAGCTAGTTTAGAACATAGATATACAATTGACACCCAATCCGGCTGGATACTATTGTTTGTGTCAAATTTCTGCTCAGCAAAAACAACCACAAATAATCAAAAATCAAACCCAAATCAACAGAAAAAAGAGAAGAAATTGAGACAGGATTTAACGCGGTTCGGCCCTCAACAGCCTACATCCACGGGTACTGAATTTGAAGGTTTTATTGATCAAGAATTATGGTTACAAATACAAGAAGCTCCCTTGGAGCTGGTTTACATCCAGTTTACAGAGGTTTTTTTCCCCAGCCCAAGAAGTCCTTCTTTTTGTTCCTATCCCTTTTCTTTTAAAGGAAAGTATCCATGTTTCTAGCTTGGCATCTTCTTGTGTGTCCATCTGTCCACTCTATCCCTTCCAAACACTTCCACGTGGCACTTCCCTCTCTGTCCATCGGTTGACCTTATCTTCTTATCCAACTTTCCCTTAAACGGTCTGGGCTGGTCAGGTTGGCTTGCGGGAATGGGCTGGTCTGCTTGGCTTACGGACTTGGCTTGCCGGAAATGAAAGTAATATCCATGCGGGACTGATGCGATCCATGCTTCGGACCTAGCTGCGATCCGTGTTTCGGTCCATGCTTCGTACCTGAGCTCTATTGCGGGAATGATTGTATCGGGCTTGGCTGTGCACCGGACTTTGAATGCAGTCCGGACTTGTGTAGCGGGACGTCTACGCTCCGGACTTGTGTTGCGGGACATCTGCGCTCCGGACTTAGAGTGCGGTCCATGTTACAGACTTGACTGTGCTCCGTACTTTGATTGTTTTTTCCGGACTTGTGTAGCGGGACATCATGGGTAGCGGGAATGCTGAGCTTTGCTGTCGTTACTTCCATGTGTTGGAACATATTTTTGGTACTAACAACATGCCCCCTTTTCTTGAGAGTTGTTCGAAGAAAAACTCTTAAGAAAACGACTTCACGTCTTGTCCGAATCATAATGTGGTGGTTGATATTGCTTGTGCATTTTCATTTTATGTTGTATTTTTGTCCCTGCAAAACAAAATTTTGTATACAAATATATACATACTGATTGTTAGTTTTCAACCGCAAGGTTCCTTTGTACCCTGGGTTAATATTATGGAATTTTATGCCAGAGAGCACACCTCCTTTCACGAACTTATGACATAAAGAAACAAACGTACGAGTCATACCCGGGCCAGGAGTAAGCTACAAGGTATCCCAAATGTGTGTATAAATTTGGAATTTTGTATCAAGACTCTTTCATGGGTTCCCCATTTGTGGATGAACCCAAGAGTCTATCTTCGAGACTTTTTCATGGGTCCCCCATTTGTGGATGAACCCAATAATCTATTTTTAAGACTTTTTCATGGGTCCCCCATTTGTGGATGAACTCAATAGTCTATTTTTAGGACTCTTTCATGGGTTCTCCATTTGTGGATGAACCCAATAGTCTTATCTTGCCTCCAGCCAAGGAGGACTTAGGCAACACACGCCTAATTTATCTCTGGCATGGAGAATATTAGTGTGTGGTCCATAAATTTATTTTTTTCCAAAGATAACGCCTTCCGAATGAAGAATTATCCTTGAGAAGTATACATGAGAAACATATATAGAGGAATATAAAAAGTAAACTTGAGAGTTATCCGGATATTTCTCATTTCTCACTTCTTATTTAAGATATATCTCATATTCTTTTGTATACATGAGAAGTATATATAGAAGAATATGAAAAGTATTTTGAATAAGAGATGAGGAATATCCAGAAGAAATAAGAAGTACCTATTTTTGAATGATAATTCCCGAAGAAGCATTTAGATTGCCGCATGAAGTACAAGCCATTTGAAGTATCATTTCTCAAAGGCTCATTTTGAGTCAAGTTTTTCCATGAACGTTTCCAAAGAACGTTTCCATGAACGTTTCCATGATACGCTTGAAGTAGTGAAAGCACCAGTAATACATGGCTTATATGAAGTATCTATCAATTGTTGCCTTATGTTAAGAAGTACAAGGCATATAACACAAAGTGGCGAAAAATATTATATCTATTTAGCGTTAATAAATTATTAAAATGAATACCTAATTGGCGCGCAGTATTTAGCTCATTTCACAGCTAAAAATTTGGTTTCTTTATAGCATGCCCCCCAGTGCATCATTAGTGCATGACTGGCGCATCTCTGAAGTGCCCTTCATAGTTATCTTCACATTTCATAACATCACATTAGATCAATAGGTTACTAACATGGATGATTATGGGACTAACTATCATGCTGCATGATATCACATGTGACTCAGATGCCATTGAAAGCAATTGATTAGTTAAAAATATATGATACATAAGAAAATGACTTGCAAAAATCAGAAGCAAAAAGATCTGAGTCAAACTAATGGTCAACTGATGGTCCACTTAACGGTCAGCTGATAGTCAATTAACGGTCAAAAGGTTAAGAGGGAAAGATGGGTTAGTCGAGTCGGCCAATCTGACTCGGTCTAATTGGTCTTGTTCAACTGAGTTGGATCAAACTCAGTGAGTCAACTCACGTCAACTCAATGGAAAGAAAATCCAGCAGAGTCTGGTCTGTTTTCTGGCTATTCCAGCCTAATTCATGCTATTTCAATCAATTCTGCCCTGCAATTCATGCATTCATTCTATGAAAAGAACATATCAAGTTCATTCCACAATTTAGCAATTCCATGGCAGGAAGAAACATCACATATAGCATAAAGAGATCAAATTTTTCTCAACTTCCAATGTTAATCTAAAGCACCAACAAGAAGGGAAGGTTTTAAGAATTCAAAACATGCTACCAAGCTTAGTTGGATTGAGCTAAGACAGAAATGGGCTACCTGCAAATTTTTTTGAAGTCACAATCAAATAATCAAATAGTCAATAAGAAACATCACACAGGTGAAAGACTCTAGCATGGGGTTTAGAAATAATGTTTTGGGTCATGCTTCATTTAACATGTAATCTAGGTTCAGCATGAAATCCATGTTCAAAGTCATTACATGTAATCCAGCACTTTCTCAAGTTAACTTTAAACAGCACTTTTTCCAGGTCATACATATACAGTCAATTTCATGTTATCTTTAAGTTAACTTTAAACAACATTCAATCTTAACATAATCCAATTATTTGAAATGAAACCAACTGGTGTAGAAGAGCAACTAGGTATGATGATGTGATTCGAATAATTGAAAACTTTTTAATAATTGATACTTAGCTCGCTGAGAGAGCGAGTTGCGGGCGCATTGAATGGCCTCTTTGCTATAAATGGATCATTTGATCGTTTTCGGCTCCTCTTGGTGCTTGCATTACGACTGTAATTCAGCTTATTTTGACAGCTTCCCATTCGATTTGTATTGGTTCTCCTGTATCTGAGTATACGAAGTAATTGGAGGCCTGGGTTGCCCAAAGCCTGGGGTATGGAACTGTCCTGCAGTATTGGTTGGATGTGAACTGCCACCATAGCTTTTATGAGAAGTGTTTAAAGTTATCCCGTTGAAGAGACTTGTTGTGAAAATTGCAACATCCGTTTGCGTAAAGAATTGTCTTCAAGCACGAATCATTTCCATCAATTGTTGTACAGACTATATTGTCCTGCAGCTAGCTTTTGACGTTAAATTTTCTTTTTGGACATAAGAGGTAGCAAAACTAACAGGCTAAGATCTATGAGCTCATTAAAAGATAAGTTGAAGCTTAAGAAACTATATAAGCTCCAGGCTTAAGATCAACATTCACTGATATATATTAAAGAAAGTTAACATATTTGAAGTCACATGTAATTTTAATGTGATGGGTCTCTGAGGTTGATTAAGACTTAAAAGATTGCATTCATCATCATAATTTAGAAGGTTTAGATGAAAATCAAAATACAAATATCTTTTGGGCTATATAAAAATTAATAGCAATTGAGAAGCACAAAATGATTGATATATCAACATATTTCATGCATGGGTGATTATGAGATATTTTTTTTTTTTAAGAAACTTTTAAAAGTTCTAGAATTAAAATTAACAGTTAACTTTATATTTCTACTCTAATATTAAGTTCCTACAGCTAAATGTAAGCATGGAATTAGAGATACGTTCATGTATCATTAAAACTAGAAAATTATGGAATATGCCTCAAGATATATTTATCAAGCTCTTAATGAAACCACTTAGGTTCATCATACTCAGTATTACATTATGTAAATGTATTAGGATCATGCTTGACCACTTTACCCTAGAACATGATTTTTATGTGCTAAGTTACAACTATATAAGTTGACTTAAGGAATCATAAAGCATTGTCTGACAGTTTGAGCATTTCTGCCATCCTTGGATTAACCATTCTTAGGAGACTCAATCAGAAATAAAAATACTTAGCTCACCCTGTAGGGCAAAGATTTTCCAGACTCGGTTGGGATTTATTCCCAACAAGCTGTTGCAGCTGACATCACCTAGCTTCTAGAGCTGGTGATTAAGTTTTAATCTGATGGACACTAAAGACAGAAGCAGTTAGATATAAATGTAATGTAATGTTTATGCTAACACAAGAATTTCTCACAAGAGATATTAGGTTAATAGCAATCTGTGGACAGAAATAGAAAATTATCCTTTGAAAAAAGTCTGGCCTATATTTTTGTTGGCTACAGATAATCTAGACTATCCCATGCATATTTCAGGTATGATAATTTTTGCATTAAACATATGACAGACTGAGTTTAAAGAAGGATAAAAAATTTAATCTCAAAGAAATATTCCTGGTTAGAAGCAAGTGAATGTTCATAGTTTCTCACACATATTTCCTTTATTCTTTGAGTTAGTTAGAAATGTTCTGCTGAAGAAGAGTCAGCCATCAGAATATAGCTAATGGGAACCTGCAATATGGGGGTAAGTGGGTAACCTATAATGTTTTTAATTGTGTCTTTGATATTGTGTCAAGTATATTTTTAGGTAGCGTCCACACACAGATCTTGACTTATGCAATGGGGTCTAACTCTCATCTCTATCAATTGAATTCACTCTACATGTTTAGTAGAAGGAAACAAATTTCTAATCTCCAGCGTTCTTTGTAGTTTAAGCGTAAATAAAATTATCAATATTATCCAATATCAAAGGTGCGCACCACTTTAAAGGTCCAGCAGCACAAACACGTCAATCGACTAATGTCCGATCATACAATAACAATCTATTCCTAAAAGCTGTACAAAAATCTGGATATGACTTAAAGAGTCAGGCTGGGTCTATTTTGCTTTTAGTAAAATAAGTGCTAAGGTTGTTATAATAATCCTGAACATACAAGCAATTTCAAATCATGCATCATTCAAAAGACATGACAGGTTTGCTACGTCGTGGCATATAGGTATTTGATTCTAGATTATTCATTAATATGCAAGTGGTATACATATTGCAATAAGAAACTAAATCATCGGAGATTAGTGATACTTAGCTCACCGAAAAATTGAGTTTCGGGTGCATTGAATGCGAGTCAGACGACTTTGCCAATAGAGCAGCAGGATCCATTGGTACTGGAATTCCCCTCTTATTAGCGCTTTTGAATTGATACCTTGGTGCAACAAGAGAAAACAAAGGTGCTACAGCCCCATCTATTGGATGGGCTGGCTTGACTCGCAACGCAGCTGAGGTCAGTATGATTCCTTCCAAAAACTGGAAGCCCTGAGCGAGAGAACAAAGCATTCAATCTGGAACTAAAGAACAAAGAAATAGTAGAAACAATACGATTCGAACCACCAATCGGTAGTTGATCATTTAATTCTCTTCTTCACAAAGCATCTTGTTCATCTTTAATTTTCCTTGTAACAAAAACCCATTTCTTCTTTCTCGATGGAGTATTTCTGAAGTGAACTCTTTCATCTTCACAGTTTCCATATCCTGTAATTATCTCACTGAATTCAGAACTTGTTGAAGGATTGTCTTCAAGAGCTTCTTTAATTATTGATGGTGTTTAGTATCAATTACGGTGTTATAAACTTTCACAAGAAACTTGTCAGTGAACAAACATGAATTTAACAAGATCTATTTCCAAACAACATTTCAAAAGAAAAATCATCATTGTAGGTAGAACATGTTCTGATTGTAACAGAAAATCCTCTAATCAATTTTAAAAATATAAATCACACTTGAAGTTTATGTTCTTTCTGAACATCTACAGTAGACGCAAATCAAATTCAAATTGGTTTGGTAGGTAAAAAAGTTAACGATTTACCATGAACAGGCAGAAATCCTTGAGAATTGAGAGTGAGATAAAATTAGATTAAAACTATAGGTAATGTAAATTAAGGTGTTCTTATGGGAAATCTGAAGTTAGATTTTTAATCTGGATAAAAAATTAAGAAATCAAGCAAATCTCAATGATGAAATCAAACTAAACAAAATTTGAGAAAGAATGATTGAAATCAAATTAAACAAAATCAGAAGATGCAAACTTATCTTTCCAATTCAATTTTGCTGATGAATGAATCGATTGAATCTTCGTTTCTTGTTATTGCTGGTGTCGATTCTTGTTGTCAATTTTGAGGAAGAACATTGAAATCCCTAATTTTCAAATTCACACCAAACCCTTTTTTTTTTTCATTCATCAGTAACCGAATTACCAAAATCAATTGAAATCCCAAATTTTCGATTTCACTCCCAAATCCCTAGCCTTTTGATTTCTTCCCAAATTAATAGCTTTTTCTCATACTCAACACCAGTAATGTTTTGACGAGAATCCTTGATCTCTTCTTGGATCAAATCTAACTTCGATTCTCTTGATTTCTTCTTCGCAGGTGATGCACATGCGTGAAGTAACAGATGATGATCAGAAGCAAAAAAGATGAATCACTTTTTCTTTTGATCTTCTCTTCACTGTGAGAAAAATCAAAATCCCTAATTCTACACTATTCTACTTTCAGGTAGGATGAATCCTTTTAAACACTTCCTGTTTCTAGCGCCAAATTGTTTGTGCCAAATTTCCGCTCATCAAAAACAACCACAAATCATCAAAAATCAAACCCAAAATCAACAGAAAAAAGAGAAAATATTGAGACAGGATTTAACGTGGTTCGTCCCTCAACAGTCTACATCCACGGGTACTGAATTTGAAGGTTTTATTGATCAAGAATTGTGGTTACAAATACAAGAAGCTCCGTTGGAGCTCTGGTTTACATCCAGTTTACAGAGGTTTTTTCCCCCAGCCCAAGAAGTCCTTCTTTTTGTTCCTATCCATTTTCTTTTAAAGGAAAGTATCCATGTTCCTAGCGTGGCATCTTCTTGTATGTCCATCTGTCCACTCTATCCCTTCCAAATACTTCCACGTGGAACTTCCCTATCCGTCCATCTGTTGACCTTATCTTCTTATCCAACTTTCCCTTGAACGGTCTGGGCTGGTCGGTTGGCTTGCGGGAATGCGTTGGTCTGCTTGGCTTGCGGACTTGGCTTGGGGGAAATGAAAGTGATCTCCCTGCGGGACTGGTGCGATCCATGCTTCGGACCTAGCTGCGATCCGTGTTTCGGTCCATACTTCGGACATGAGCTCTGTTGCGGGAATGATTGTATCGGGCTTGGATGTGCACCGGACTTTGAGTACAGTCCGGACTTGTGTAGCGGGAGGTTTACGCTCCGGACTTGTGTTGCGGGACATCTGCGCTCCGGACTTAGAGTGCGGTCCATGTTACAGACTTGACTGTGCTCTGGACTTTGATTGTTTGGTCCGGACTTGTGTAGCGGGACATCATGGGTAGCGAGAATGCTGAGCTTTACTGTCTTTGCTGCCACGAGTTGGAGCAGATTTTTGGTAGTAACAACTATGTTGAATTGTTACTCTTTTGACATTGTTTTGTCATAAAATAGATTTCCAAGCTTATTTTGCATCTCCTATCCAGCTTGTGCAAGATTTTTGCATCCCCTTTTTACAAAGGTGGCTATGCTCCTGACTTAGTCAAGAATTCGTTCGCTTACATTCTATAATGATTATATACAATTATGAATAGTGCTTTGCCTTTTTTATCTTAAACTGATTTTACTGATTTTACTTAAACTGATTTTACTGCTCCCAAAATTTATTTTGGGTTTTCAGTTTATTTTCATCGAATCCATGTTGCACGAATATAGATATGGGATACGGTTATAATACGATACGGTTATGGAAACACATCAAATTAAAAAAATTGAATTACGGGGACACGTTATATATGTATATATACACACAATTAGAATGGGATTTTACAACACTTTAATCAACAAAATAAGTATTCTTTTTATTAAATACTCATTAATAATTAAATAAAATCAATACTATAAAATAATGATCAAGTCTCTTAAAAATAATTCTTAGATTTGGTTATAGAGAGAACAATTAGTATCACATTTAGTTTATTTTGATTTTCTAAACCAATATAAATCATTTATGGTGTATCCGAAAAATATCAAATTAGTGTTTATAAAATGTCAAATGTCGATTTTTACGGAACACATGATGTGACGTATCCATTGCGTGTCGGAAAGTGTCAGACGCATATCTTATCCGACACGATTACAACATCTTTCCTGATGTATCTGTGTACCCTAGCATTGAATTCTTTGACTCACGTAGCTTTAGAAGAAAAAAAAACAGACTATAGGCGAATGGAGGTCATTTTCGCAAACAACGACTACACTAATCTATGAGAGAAATCTCAAAATTTTCCATTGATAGGGTGAGCTAGGGCTAATTGTTTTTCCTATTTTTCTTTTAATCAATATATATATATATATATAAATTGTCTCAATAGAGCAATAGAAAGAGATGTGATACCAACATGGCAACAACCTAATCCATCCAATATTAAATTATTCGTGACAAAAAAAAAAGAAAAAAATACAAGAAAAATCAAACTAATGTAAATTTGGAAAGAGATATTTAATTAGACGGCAATAATTTTAAATGGTCCTACTACATAAACACTGAAATTCTAAAGAGCTACCAACATGTCAGACTGTGTGATCACGTGATCTAGTTGTGCCCGGGTACTTAACAACAGTGTGCCTAAATCATGTAACCTTCTTCTCTTTTATAAAAAAAAAAGGTGTGCTTAAATGCTCAGCTCAGAGCAATTTCAATGGGTATGGATATTTATCAAAAATACCAACTTAGATGGATGGATAAATTCGATTTTAAACAATGGAGAATGGATTAAAAGGTACAATATAAATTGACCGAAGCAATAAAAACCGTTCGATACGTCGAGGTTCGATGCAAGTTGTACCAATACCGTAAACTGCGATCAAAGTATGGTGCGGACCATCGTTAGGCAAATGGGACTAACGCCAAACTGTTTTTATTTACTTTTATTCATTTATTTGCACTGGGACTCGGACTAGTGACCTCATGTATATTTGAGAGTCAGCCCCAGGACAATTGATTTAGTCCCTAATCATAATTGTACTTGGCTAACTTAAGGATATGAAGTGTCTTCCATATTGCAAACGTGTTTAGTATTATAATTAGATCGTGAATTGAATCAGAAGTCGTTTATATTTTAGCAAACATAAGAAGTAAATTTTGTGATGCAATAATACATTGTGCAACTTTGTGTGGTTGTATAGTAGATAACTAGTGAGTGCCAAAAGCAGAATTACTGCAGCTGAAAGTCCTATGGATTTCCAGCAAGGTTCATTTGGACCAAATTAAGTTTAATATTTTTTTATGGGGTGTGTGATTCACGGCAAGATCAGTACCCATTAACATGTTGAAGCTGTAGATGGTAATTTTAACTAAGGGTGAAATTGTCAGTTTATGACCATGGATAAAATGATCATTTTATGACTAGGGGGGAAACGGTCACTTTAAGATCGATCGGTCAATCCAAAGTCATCTACCCAGTCAAAGGGCACTTAAATCTTATAAATACGACTTAACTTCCAAGTTCCATGGAGCAGAATTCAAGCCTAAATACTAGACAGAGTTTCGATAAATACAAAGCTTGAGCTCCAAAAAGATAAATCCCAGCCTACGAACAAGACGAAGCTTAGGCCACGTGGTTGAAGTTCAATCTGCATGACTGAAGCTCCGTCATCATGGTCGAACCTTCGTCTTCATAGACCGAGCCTTAGCTCGCACAGGACGACCCTCCGTCCTAGCAGGCCGAGTTTCATCTCTAGCAACCTACCCTCAATCCAGCATATCCACATCAACACATGGTACCTTTGGCCGGTTCCACAACTAGGCCTCGCAATCAAGCTCAAGACTTTATAATATTACCCCGAGTCTTTGAAAAACTAAAGGCTTTGTAACGTCACCCCGAGTCTTCAATAACTTAATACCTTGAAACGTCACCTCGAGTATTGAGCAAGTTATTAGGCCATAGACTCTCTTCAGAGACAAGCTGCCTTTTGCTTTTCTCAAAGACAGACATCGGGCCTTCGTCAAGCCATAAACGAGCTACTCTGCCACAATGCTCTGAAACGTCACCCCAAGTATCGAGCACATTATCAAACCATAACCTCATCTCATAGACGGATACGCCTTCACCTTTCTCTAACGATTGGAAAACGGCTCGCCTTGCTTCTGTGGTTGGACAACGACTCTCATAGCTCATATGGTTGGACAATGACTCATCTTTCTTATGTAAATGGACAAACGACTTCATCCTCAACTTATGCTCATCTAATCGGAAAAAAAGCCATGCTAGGTCAAAACATGACCTTAATCAGGCCTCAGTCTCTTCACAGAACCGGCAATACCTTGCTTTTCTCCCAAGCAATATACATAACTAGGTTACACCTGAACTCAGCTAAGCTTGTACTCTCCTCATGACACACGAATATAACAAGCCACCTCAAGCTCTCTAGACAACTCTGGCCAGCCTCCACACGCAAAACATGAGTATATATTCCTCCATCTAAAATTACGAATAATCAGATGAACTGAACAAAAAAGAGCCTGGCATAAATCATATTATACTATCCACCATTCACAAAATACTCGCTTCCTTACAGCGACTACTTTCTAGTAGTATTGTAATGCTAAGCCCAAAAATTATTTTCGTAAAACCCAATACACGAGGTAAAAGGAATTACAAATTTCAGAGACACCCAGATGAGAGACTCGAGGAGGTAGACTGCCAGAAGTCATATGTACACTTCTCACCATTGATATGTCAATAGGCCAATTTGAAGTTTTTAGGTGGATATACTCTTAAAAGTTAAGACACCAAAACTAACCTACAAGCAACTTATGTTTCGCCAATAAACTGACCTTCATAAATCATAATTACTCTCTAAAGAGGCATTACTTGTCCACAGATATGAAGGTCAGAAACAAAAATATGTGTGTGTACAATTTCCAGAAGTGAATACAATTCCTATCTAATATTCCAAATTAACGATCTTGAAGCTTACTTACAGAAGGTCTAGCTAACTGTTGAGATAGTCCCACATTATTGGGAAACTAAAGATCCTACAGTTTATAAGTTTTGGACAACCCTAACCTTATAAGCCGGTTTTCGAGGTTAGTTAGGCCATGGACTTCAATACTAACCTTTGCGACAAACTGACAATAAAGCATTGCATAACTACTCTATGACAGATGTTCTTTATGTTGTCCTTACATGAGATGTGACAAAATTATCAATTCCGAAATAACAAAACAAGCATAGATCCAAATGTAAAGAAACGCAGCACAGCCAAACATAAGGGGGAAGAATACATACCAGTAGCACATGTTCATCTCTAAAAATCCTTCATCTCAAATGTGGCTCTCGCATCTCAGTTATTTCAACTGATCTTGGAATATACTTTCATTAGTTCAGGAGCTTCTTGCTCATACGGTTTCACAAACTTGTCCGAAAAGGACTTATCCACCATTACTGAAATGGTACGCAGGGAAATCTTTTCCTCAATCAGACCCTTTGAGACTAAAATTCCAATAACATAGCACCTATGGATAATCCTCTCTTTCAAGCTATTATTAATAATTACTGGGGTTTCCGCAATACAGGAAGAATTATAACCCATTTCATTCACAAGGAAATCTATAACTGCGGTAATCTTCTTTTCGGAATGCATCATACAACAAGGACTTTTCCTAAATGCTGTCTGAATTTGATCTTCAGACCAACCCCATCTCTTATAAAACATCCAGTTTTGATTTCCAAGTGGCTTCACTCAATTTTGTCAATGCCTCTATAGCTACAAGAAATATCGTACGTAAAGGATCGAAACCCATTCCTTTAACCTTTTCTAAAATCTTTTTAAATTTATCAGCATCTCGCGAAAAATATTCTGGTTTGGCAGTTAGATACCTGATAATATTAGACTGAAGGACACCTTCATATTTCAAAAGCTCTACATTGACCGTCAAATGCTTAAGTCGTTTCATGCTAAAAGTCGAGGTTTTAAGGATTTTAATGACATCTGGGTTGGTATGAACAATGCTCTGGTTGGGATGTGGTTTTGAATTTGATTTTCTTAGAGATAGCCACAGCTTTATTTTCAGACAATCCACAGGATTTATCAGATAACTAACTACAAATGAAGAATCAGAATCAGAAGAAGATGAAGTAAGACTATTACTAATAGTAGACAAGGAAAAGAAGAAGATGGAACTAACCCTAGTTCTAATAACAAAAAGAGCTTACATAGATGCCTCATGAAAAAATTTCAGTTAATTAATAATCGAACAATGAAAATAACTATGTCCACAATGGCTAGCAAATGGCAGAAGATCGATAATCTACCTATTATACTGTATTCGTTCTCATGCTTTAAATTTCTTCGCATTGCATTAAGACCTTAGTCAAGCGAAACTGAACTAACCTGCATATCATTATGTGCTATAGTAAACCTTGCAGTTATATGAGAATCCAGCATCAGTTTTCTGTATCCTTTGTTCTTCGGGTCATATAAAACGAAACCTTGACCGACCAGCCATAAAATTTCACCGTTCTTGAAACTCCATATTAAGAACACCCACTTGCTACTGGTTATACTCTCGTGGGTAATGGAAAAACTTCTAGTCCAAGATTTTCTCACTCCATATTCTTGCATCACCCATACATCAACCTGGACATTCCGTACGTGAAAAACTAAACATAAGCACCCTCCATATACATTCACCTTTAACCTGAACACATTTCTTTCCAAAGGTTCTTCTGAATATGGCAGAGGGGCTTCTGGCAGCGCTACCTCCTTGAATCTCTCATTCATAATATCAAAACTGACCAGCACAATGGAGCCTCATCCAAAGACACGCGCTAGCCAATGAAGAGCTCCATTGAAGATCACCCTTTCATTCAAACAGGTTCCATACTGTTTATCATAAAGATCGTATGGTGTGCTTTGACTTCTTTTCCAAGAATTTGATCTTAGTGTATAGACATCAATATCAAAACACTTCAAAACCCTGTTGTAAACAAGCCTTACCAATTTGTAAGCGTCAGTCTTATAATCATAACCAAATCCGTAAGAATCAATGTCACCGTCGTTTACTTCTCGTGCCATGGGTATGTTCTTGTACTGTTTTGTTGACGCATTCCAGATATAAAATTCTTTGTAACTACTTGTACTACAACGTATCCATACCAAGCCATTACATGAAGACAAAAACTGAACATATCCAAAATCTAGAAATATAGGCGGGCAATCCAAAACTTTGCAGAATGATTCACATTCACACATTATTGATGATGATGTTGACAAGGGCGATGAAGATGATGAGGTTGACAATGGCAATAGAGATGATACTGACTTATAATCCATGGAATACTTGTTTTTAGCTTTGCGAAAAATAATTCTAGTACCGTTTTTTATGTTAATAAGCTCATGATGCATGTTTTGAAAACTAGAGGTACTAATTAAGGTACACGCAGACTTACTCACGCACCTGAATCGCAAGATAGACCTCTTTGGTAGCCTTGAAAGATTTCCAGGAGAATCTCTTCAGGGAGGTTTGGCATTGTTTTTTCTTTCTTCGTCAACTTCATACTGTGCAGGGGAATAAGATGAAAAATAGGGTTTTTGAAGAAAGTTGTAAAACCCTAACAAGAAAAGAGCTTATAAGCAGAAAGAATGAGGAGTGCTTAAATTTCTAGGAGTGACATAGTTGGCTAGGATTTAACTTATGGGAAAAAAACGGTTTAATTAAAAATCCAACTAGATATAATTTAGTCTTTTATTTATTTAAAATATAAAAAATATACAAATAATCTTACTGATTTATAATATAATACAAATATTTATATTTTAGTCCAAAGTGATTCATGATGATATCAGTAATTTTAAATAACATATAAATAAATAAAAAATAATTTATTTTTTAAATCGTTCATCCAAAATTCGTAAATTTTATATATTCGGAAAGTTTTTTTCGAGAAAAAGAGTAGTCATATGATTATATAATTTTTATTTTTTTAAAATTTTATTTTCTATTCATGGTTATCTCATGTGTACAAAAAATTACACATGCATAAAATTTTCATAAGCTTATGCAGTTATTTTTTCACATGTGCACCACTTTGTACACTCATGCAAAACATACATGAAACCAATTATTCATAACCACACAATCAGACCTACTTTTTCATGGAATTATACAAGTGCACCAATATGTACACACCTGCAAAACATGCATAAAACTGAGTATTCATGACTACACACAAACCTACTTTTTCATGGGAATTACACAGGTGCATCAATATGTACACACCTATAAAACATGCATTAAATCGATTATTCACACGCACACAGACCTATTTCTCATGGAAAATACATTGGTGCACCAATATGTACACCCCTGCAAAACATGCATAAAAACGATCATTCATACTCATACACAAACCTATTTTTCATGAAAAATACACAGGTGCACCAATATATACAACCCTGAAAAACATGCATAAAACCGATCATCATAACCTCAAACAAACCTACTTTTTCATGGAAATTACACATTGCACCAATATATATACTTCTGCAAAACATACATAAAACTGATCATTCATAACTATTTACAAACCTACTTTTTCATGGGAATTACCCAAGTGCACCTATATGTACACACCTAAAAAAATGCATTAAATCGATCACTCATACCCCATACACAGACCTATTTTTTTCATGGAAAATACATCGATGCACCATGTACACCCCTATAAAACAAATCTATGCCATCGAAATTACACTGGTGCACCAGTATGTACACACCTACCATATTGAATAAACATAACATGGAAACTCAGATGGATTTGAACCATCAACCTCCCCAAACCTTGTGATAGGCTTGGGCGCTCTACCATTTTGAGCTTATGAGTCCCTAGACTAAGTACATAAAACTAAAAAAGATTGATGTCAAAGGTGCATCAGGATATGATACAGTTTTGTACCACTAATAATAAGCATGTGTACAACTATGTACAGATTAACAATCAACAGGTGCACAATTATGTACACACTAACAATCAACAAGTGTACAACTATGTACACATTAATAATCTACATGTGTATAGTTGAGTACACATTACAAATTAACATGTGTACAACTATATGCACATTATCGGGTATTATAATTCAAACACGCAAATTGGTCACACGGTAGTAGTTCTCTTGCATTTTCCTAATGTGGGCTTACTTCTTTTGCAATTTTAACTATGTGCTGGGGGTAAAAGCCACCGACTGACTTGCATGGAATAGTACATAAACAGATAAATCAATCATTTGTATACTCTATAGGAGAAAAGATTATGAATATGAAGCTTGGAACTGGACCTATTGTATTCTTTTAAAAAGATAACAATAAAGAATGGAAATTCGGATGCTAACACAAAACAGCAAAGCAATCTCTTCAACTTAAAATGAAAATACTAACACTTGGAGCTGGACGTGATACAAGACCCATTGGCCAAGGCATGTATGCAAGTCTGCTGCCAAAATGTAGACATCTATAAAAACCTGAAACCAAGTACAGAAACACAAATATATATTAGAAATTACATAAAGAGAATCCTAGAATGAGAAATTATGAGCTTCTTTACACTAACACTTATAACTCTGACGATGTTGTCGAAAAACTGTTCGAGATTTTCTTGCTTTGCATGATTCAACATCTGCTTAACAACCAGGCCTCCCATACTACAGATAAGAACCCAAAGAAAATTAAACATATAAAATGCAGGCACCCATCGGTAATTACACAGACTTGCTTATATAGTTATACGTAGTAAAATTGGGACACTAAACCCCAAAAAAAGTAATTACCGACTGCATAAAGAAATTGAATCTGTCTAAAATTATTTGTTGCATTTTATCAAAAGGTATACTTTAGAAGCTAAAACCTGAAGTTTAATGGGTTCCTCAATTCTCCAGCCATATTAGTTGAATCAAGCATTACAAATAACAATTATATGTAAACTTGAGTAATTTGTAAACAAAATAGGTCTTAGATATATGTTATGGTGTACCAGAAGTAAATCATTGTGTTAAAAAAAAAAAAAATAGGTATAAAACAAGTTAACAAGTGTTACCCTTCTATTCAAGTAAGGTAGAAAGCAGACAAAATCGTATATAAGAAAGATCGTTGACAGTAAAACTGCATTGACCCCTAAAAATACCAACATACCTGTCATAGGCTTTTTAAACCTGAGGAATAAAAAGAATCATACCTGAGCATTGTTCACGATCATTAGTGCATCTGTAACTGCTTTTTAAACTCCCCGGTTTCCTCCTCCCTTTCCTTTTCATCCTCGTCACGAGCGTCAATTCTCCCTTCTTCTATCTTGTGAAGCCTTTTTTGCTTCTTTTTCTTTGTCCAAGCTGAACTAAACATCCTTGCTCTATCCTCTGAACCCACAACAACAAGACCATCACCAACCATCAGAGTCCCCTTGAGCATTCAATCTCAATAGCCATAGCAGGTTTTGCCATATCCATCTTATGTTCCAGCATACTCCTAGTAGCCCTAATTATTCCCCACTTAGCACCAGCAACCCACATGTTGACCGGAGACCAAAGTTCCAGCTTTAACCATTGCAGTAACCAAATGACCTCACCTTATACTACATAATATTTTGTTGGTCCATCGACTCCATCCACGTATGATTTCAGATCATAAGCTCAGACTGAAGAAGCAGAGCTTCTTCTAATTTATCCAGACCAATCTTAGAAGTTGCATGTAATCGATTGTAAGCTTCAAATCTTGATTTATTAAACTCAGTGTTGGTAGTGGAAGGAGAAGAATCCATGGAGTTATTAGGGTTTTGATTATGATTTTTTCTGGAAATTGAAGGGGATTTTGTTGGGGTAGACATTGGGGGTTTGATTCTCATCAATGAAAGAACTCAAGAAAGAGAGAGAAGGAAAATCTCAGATCTGAAACAATATTCTCTCTCTTTTAGTATATACAGAAGGATATTTAGGAAAACATGGAAATATATGATTTTCTAGATCGGAGGAATTTGGACTAACTCGTCCAAATTTTAGACCAAACTGTCCAACCAGAGAAAGTTTAAACTAAATTATAACATGCTTGGGATGATAGGACTAAATTGTTCAAAACCACTAATTTTGGGACTAAATAATAATTTCTACTTAACTTATTAACGTCGTAAGTTCGAGTCCCTGCTCTCTAATACTTTTCCATCCAGCCGTAGGTATTGTAAACTCAAAACACAAGTCACACAATGACACAAAACGTAGTTATTGACGGAATTGATTGAAGTCATGATGCCGACCGTCCGTAACCATTCCTTGTTTTCCAGGTAACATTTAGTGCGGAACTTCGATTACTGACCATGTGTACGATCGAGAGGCACGTAGGCAAACCCCCGACCAGTTGAAGCTAATCCGAATTGGTTGATCAAATCGTACTTGGCTAAGTTAGAATATGAGTACTAAGGTATATTCAATATTACAAACATGTATGGTGATGCTATTAAATCATGAATTTGAATCAGAAATATTTTTTTCCTTATTTGGGTTTGGCAAACATAAGAAGGCACTGTGATGATGTAATAATACTTTTTGCACCTTGCTCAACAAAGGCATATATTGGCAAATGGAAAATATAAGAAGCAAGACAGCTTTTGGTCTCATGCCCATCGTGAGTAATGAGACATTAGGCCGCTGCATTCATATTTGTTAGTCGCAATTCTTAAACCAAGTACATCTACCGTACTAATACATAAGGTTAATTAAGGAGTTCATCCCAAGAATTACAGAGCACGAATCGGTGACGACTAATCAATAGACTTGACCCCGAGAGCCATAATAGGTAGCCTCTGCAGATGTCCTTCCAGTAGTGTGCTCATGGCAAATGCTCAGCACAAAAGGAACATGTGCATTTCTAAAAGTACCTAATTGGGGTTACTTATATCCATTCGTAGCCAACAATTGCTTTCATAGCTCAGTTGGTTAGAGCACCCGTTTAGTAAGCGGGAGGTCTTGAGTTCAACTCTCAATGAAAGCAAAATATTCATTTTTTTAAAAAAAATTTCCTCTACAACAAATATATTTTTTTGCACCTTTTACTTCGTGTTTTTCATTGTTTGATTACAAATTTATTTCCGTGAAATTACAAGTTCATTTTTAAGAAAACATGGTCTAAGATATATTTTTAACTGAATTCTATAAAATATTTTTATATTAACTCCCTCGGAATATTGATTCCATGGAATACAACTTCGATAAAATTATTTCCTTTTTCTGATATCAAACACAACCTTATTGTTAGCCTCCAAGCAAGGAGCTGATCCTCAATCTTCTCATCTGTTGTCCATGAGATCCTAAATGCCTTAATGAAGATGTACGGGTAATTACCCAGCAATAAATACAAGCAAAGAAATCTAAATCTGCATCTATAGTTACTTAATCACCACTAGCAACTGACAACTACCTAGTAACGCTACAGTGAGTGATTAGTCACATCATGCCACTGACTACTAACCTGATTACTAGTACTGCCACTTAATCACCAAATAAATCCTTGCTTATACGCATTAATTAGCTTAAGGTTTGTTAACACAGATCTCGAACTAATTACCATATGACAGTAACTATAAGAAGCAAAAGGTACGCTTTAAAAAAATAATGGGTACCCATTACCCGGATGCTTCAAACAATAACTACAGGCGGATGGAGGTAACTTTAGGGTTGTTAACGGTACCCATTATCCGAAACCGGTATCTATTATCTGGAACCAAAACCAGGTGTATTGAATCCGGATTTTAAAATTGGACCTATTAACAATATTGGTACCTGATGGGTAGAACCGTTAGGAACCGATAAGCTTTGGGTCCTAATAAGTATTACATGTGAATATCAAATACCCGGATATTATTTTTTTTCTACTAATTTTATTCAAAATTTTAAGTTTCGCCTAATTTTATTTGGATTTTTTTTTCTTATAATTAATTTTTAATTTGAACAATTATATAGATATAACAATAATTTTATATGAAATTTGTTAGATTCAAGCCAATATTAAAAAAATAAAATAAATTTATCAAAAAACCTAATTGATTTTCAAACACTCAGTAGCTACCCGGACCCGGATATCAAAATTTTTTAACTAGTCCGATTCTGGGTCCAGAAATTTAGGAACCGGACTCAAAACCGTTAAAACCGGACCCAATTTTTATAAATAGGATAGCAGTGTCCGGGAGGACCCGAACCCATTGACAACACCAAGTTAACCCCCCAGGTGACAAATGGGTCCGAACAGAAATGCCGAGCCACTAACCTAGCCTTTGGCGATCGGTGAGGAGGAACCGCCCAACCACTATAGCCTAGGATTTGTAGGCAGATCATTGCTTATTTCCTAATTAACTACTAATTACATGAAAAATGAGGTTGAGTTTAGCTAATAAATTTTAGTGTTGGATTTTGACTTTATAACTAAGAAATTTTTGTGGTGCATTTCTAACTAAAATACTCTAAATTTTGCGGAGAATTAATCAATGTATGATTAGGCTGTTTCGTCCACTTTGTCTTAAAAATATGAAATACATTAATAATAGCATATGGTCAATTAAAAAATAGTATTAGTCTGTAATTGAAGTACAAGTGCACATGGATTTTCAATTATCAATCCATAACTCAATTTATGTATAATTCAAAAACTGACACACCTCTTAAGATTACTTCAAACACAAGATAGTTCCTTTTTGTCCCCATAATCATTCATTATGCATAAATTCTAGTAAATCTAAGACATAACCAACTATTTTTGTATGACTATAACCGAAATTACTGATTCCGTAGATCCAATGATAAAAATTGTGTTTGTTAAAAATAAATAAATAATAGTAACATTTTTACGAAGATATTATTATATTTTTTAATTTAAAACTGTGACAGGTGGTTACGACTGTTAACTACTAAATAACGGCGGCTTTTGGTCTGTTTAAAGGAGGTGAAACACGTGGTTAGTGAACAGCTAAATTCTTCTTTGAAACACGTTACTCACCTTGTTAGACGAGAAAATCTTCTGACATTTTTTAAAACTAAAGATTTTTGATTGATTGATTTTCATCATCGAATTTGTCGGTGGGTGTTAAAATATTAGAACTGGACCCATTTAACGTTGTTGGATCAACATTTATACACCTCATATCCACCTGATAAAACCTCTCAAACGGAAATACCACCGACAGTTCTTTTTGTGTAATAATTCTAGAATCATGATGTAGCCCATGATGTCATTATTATAATAATTAATTAATTACCAAATCTTTTTTTAGTAATAAGACATTAATTACGAAATTTAATGGGTGCTAAATTTAAGGTGATTCTTTCATTAAATACGCCTCAATAGTCAATATTTGGTGAAGAAAAATAAAAAGTAAAAATGAAAATAAGAAATAATAATATACCCAAAAATTAATTATAATTCTATTTAATTCTTCAAAATAGAATAATTCATCAAACAATTTTACACCTTACAAACACTTCCCTCAAACAAAACTCAAATTATTTTCATTTTTTCACTATAGTCATATAACTTTTTTCTTTGTTCCTTTACTCTAAAAACAATATTACAAAAAAAAAAAAAAAAAAAAAAATAATCAAACCACAAATTCTGCTCAATTTACAATCCAAAAAACCCCCAAAAAAAATATTAATCAAGATCATACTAATTATTAAAATTAAAAAGTCCATTTCCAAATCTTAATCCTAAGATTAACCTTACATTGAGGTTTAGAAGAAGGAGATAAATCAGATGTAGTAACAGTAGCAGTAGAATTCTTACCTTTAGTAGTAGTAGTTTTAATCACAGCATGAATCCCAATACAAGAAACTCTAATCCCAATTTTTGATGTCTTCAAACCACCAATTTTCACCTTCACTTTAGTCTCCATTTCGATTTCTAATGGCAACCCAGTTTTCTTCTTCATATCTGACTTCAATTTAGTCATAGAAGTCTCCTCAATACTGTCGCCATTGTTACTAACCGTTGCTTTTAAAACCGTGGTATTTTTAGTTCCATGAACAAACGAAGGAAATGAACCAACCCCAACGTTTACATCATTAGACTTAATCGTGACAGAGATAGGATCGTAAGTGAATGTGATTCTCTTGTTTGGGTTACGAGATGTAATTGCAAGATCAAGTTTAGATGCAAGATGATTAGTCGAATCTTTCGAATTGGTTGTGACATTGAATTGTGAGAATAGGAGTGTCGTGAGATTGAACGTAGGACGATGAGGACGGTAAAGAACGTACATAACGCCTCCGGCGATAGCAGCGAGGAGTATAACTGCTATGATAATCATTGTAGACCATAGGAAACAACAGCAACATCTGCTACGGCGACGACGCTTTGGTTGTGGACGGTATGACGGACGTGATGCGCCGTATTGTTGTGATTTCGGTGCGGGGAAAAGCGGTGTTGTGGTGGTGGCGGCGTTGCCGTTCACTGTTGGATTCATTGTTGTTGGTTTTGAATTTGGGTATACTCTATCTGCATTCATATTTGCTAAAGAGAGTGAAGATGGATTTGGAATAAGGAGATAGTGAGAGTGAGAGTGAGAGGGAGAGGGGGAGGAAGTAGAGATGTTAAAGGAAGTGGGATTAAGGAGGAGGAAGGTGGTGGGAGCTTAGGGGAAGGAAGGAAGGAAAGATAGCAACCTTCTACCCAAATGAGATGTTCCCACTTCTCCTTATTTTGGAATCTGTTGTTTTATGTTTCTATCACTATACCTTTTAAATTGATTGAGTTTGATAGTGTGGTTTGCTTAGAATTAACAAAACCTTAACTCATACATACTACCTAACCTAATGGGCTGAACCCTGATTCTCAACCCTAACTCACTTCACCAACCCTTAAGATTTTTAAATATAGTCATCAAGGTCAAGGTACATCAATAACTTTCTCTGCAAAATTTCCTGTGGAAAATCTCAACCAATGGTTTTCCGGTCAAGGTCATTCTTACACCCATAATCATTTGCCTGTAAAAATTCGTGTGTGAAATCTAAACCAAACAGGACCAATGATCTATGACATTCACGAACCAAATTAAATTATAATATTTCTGAAGAAAAAAAAAACTATCATTCCTTCTCGTGGATCATTTTATCAATTGGTCCATATTTGAGATTTTAAGCATATAATTTCAGATTTTTCTTCAGTTGGGTTTGGGATATTCATACAAAAAACTTCAATTCCTTAAGACCCTATCACCAAAGGTAAAGGTGAAAAGAGGGCTTTTCTTTTCATTCACCAGTGTATTTTTAACTGTTCATTTTTGTGACAGGGTGCAAATTGTCTGCATAGGAGCCTGCAATATAAGGCGAACACCCTATCATGACTCTTTGGTTCATTTATTTTGACTTGACTGTAGCATCCTGGTTGATTCCTAACCGAAAAGTCTTCGCCTATTCATGTCCCTAATATGTCCCTAATATCTTTCCCCATTAGACGTCGTAGAAGTAAAGGTCCAAAATTACACAAATGTGCTCCCCCTGCTTATTTCATCAAGGGTTTAGAATGTGCCACCTAATGGGGAAGATACTGGGAGACATGAGCGGGAGAAGTTTAACACTGTCGATTACTAACCCAATTAATTGAACCAAGGGTTTTAAAAACATCCGTTTTTTTCCAAAAAAAATGGTCGTTAAAAAATGATCACACCTATATATCGTTCCCATGAGGATCTCCGAACCTCATATCTATATAACATCGATAAATAGGAAATAACGATAGTTTTTACGACCGTTTTTTTTTTTCACACTCGTCATAACCGTTTTTCTAAAATTAGTTTGCATTTTTTTTTTCTTAATAACATTTTAACGTACGTTTTTTAGAACTGTTTTTCCGTTTTCACGCACGTTGTAATCGTGTAAATAACTTTCTTATAATATTTTTTTTAAGTTTTACTTTTTCTAGAATGGAAGCTTAAAACTTAGAAATAAAATTTTAAAATAATACAAAGAACCTATATGATTAAAAACTTCAAATTTAAAAAACATAAGATTATTAAACTAGTGTTTATCATTTAAAAAGTTACACAAATCAGTTACTACCACAACTTTTCTTAAACGTATTTTATGTGTTTCTTATTTTTTCGAAGATACCTTTCCTTATTACTATAGTCATCATCATGTTGGTACTGACTGTCTTCATTAACATAGGTATCATTATCATAATCACCTTCATTATCATCATCATTATTACCTATTTCATTATTATTATCAATATTAGAATTATATTCTTCGTTTACGGGATGTGTATTCTCATAACCTTATGTATAATCTCCAAATAAAAGATTACCAAATAACAACGTTTTTTAAACTCGTTATAATATTTTTATACACGTTATAACCGTTAAATAGGAATTTCAGATAATATTATTTTCTATTTAACCGTTATAACGTCCATTATTTAAAAAAACATATAAAATGCGTTATTTTCTTAAATAATAAGTTTTTCGTCCAAAATATGCTCACAGTACTGGTCACGCAAATGTTGACAAAATTGGAAAATTGTTAATTGATATTTAGGGCATGAGAAAGTTTCAGAAGCAAAGGTAGATAGATATTTAGGGCATTTCATTTGTTTATAGCAATGCCCTTATTAGCTGGGATTTCTTCTTTTCTTAAACAAATTGTTTCCTTTTCCCATTCTTTTTGTTTTCTTTTGTAACCACTATTACGACGGTTGCCATGTTATGTCATACTCACTCATAGTGGTAGATGAATCATGAATATTATCCTCATAGTTTATGCATTTTCACATTAATAATGCTTGCTCATTATATGGAAAATATCCTGTTTTATTTTGGAAACATTAGAAAGCAATTATGGTTAAATATACTAAGTATATCTCGCTGCATTAATATCACTATATGTTTAAGATTTCATCACCCGGTGCATAATGCATTATAGACGGCGTATAATGTACTTCCTCCGTTCCAGGAAAAAAGTTACTTTCTCTTTAAATTTTTGTTCCAACAAAAGAGTTACTTTCATTTGCAATATAACAAACTTTTAAAACTACCCTTATTATTTTAAAAAATATTATTATACTCATTATAAAGATATATGTAGTATTAAACTTTTTATTAAGGTAAATCTGGAAATAAACTATAAAAGTTATTCTCTCTCATCTTGCCTTAACAATTGTGCAAATAAGAAAAGTAACTCTTTTCCTGAAACGAATGGAGTATTATAGATTGACTATAATGGGTGTATCGTGACATTCTTCGAAATTGTTAATTCATGTTTATGTTTTTCTGATAAAATTGCAAAATTGTTAATGCGGCAAATTCTTCGGAAAATATTGTTCACACGCCATGACTTTTGAGATCAAACCCTTTTCTTTTCCTTACAATTGGGTCATGCAAATCGACATTATTAAAATTCTTTTTAATTTGTTTTGTTATAATTTTTTCTATTAATTTATTTAAGTTTTAAATTTGGAATCCAAAGCTGGAATTTTACTTCCCAGAGCTGCACATGGGAAGAATGTAAGCCAGGGAGAAACTGACAAGAGTGATGCTGAAAGAAGACTATTTCATGAACATTTTAGGCTTAGGGGAGGGTTTGTTTCCCTTTTGGAATTTGATATTGTTGATTTTTGTCCATTTCAGTCACAGAAAACAAACACTCCCCAAAATTAAGGTTTCAGCCTCAAAAAACAAACACTCCCCCAAAATAATGTTTATGCAGATTTTTGTAGTCATATGGATTAATACAACACACACAAGGACTCTCAAAAACTCGTTTTCATTTTAGATTCAATGAGAAATTCTATGAAACTGTAAAAATGAAATAGAGGTCATTTGTGTCATCCAATTTCTCGGTTAGTAAAGAGACAGTACCTGCTGCAAGCCTCAGATGATGTTGATAATATGGCCCCATTCCACCATTGAGGATATTGGAAGCAACCCAAGATTTGAACTCTTTCTTGTACCTAAAATTAGTTTCTGCATTGTATTTATGTAGTGCTTCTCGTCCAAAACCTACATTTCTGGCTTCTTTTTCATTACAATCTTGGTTAAAGGCAAAATCATCGGCAGTCTTTCAGCTCACCTAACCTGTTATTCGGTTGCACATTTGTTTTATTATAAGCAAATGTACTTTTATGAATTTGTGAGTTTGGAGTTCGTGGGTTGGGGAAGTTTGGCAGTCTTGACTAAATGGTAAATGACTCTACATAAGAGTGAGCTAGAGTGGGAGATTACCTTGGTGTTTTGGTACTTCTGTACATAAGCATGATGCTGAGCAAAACAGGAACCATGACCAAACATAGATGCTCCAAGGAGTGCCCACTGATGATGTAATGGTCAAGACCGTAAATTTTCATGTCAGCAAAAGCTTCAAATTTTGCAAGCAGATAAACCCCTGTGGACACATCCAGGATATTTACAAATCAGTTTACAAACAATAATTCAAGAAATTCATTACGTATTATTACAAATTCATGAATACGGATGGCCATGGTTACTTAAGGTCCTTCGTCGATTGCAATCATCAATCTTTCTCCAATATGTAAACATCGTTTTCCCTCATCAATACTCAAGGCCTTATCTCCTTTCTTTGCATGGTGTACAGAGCACCTTCTCTATTGTATCTATTAGTTTGTTTCTGGTTCAACTCAATAAGACGTAATGACAGAGGGTTGATTACATGAGTCGGGGGATGGGTGTAATAATATTTCTGATAATTTACCAAGCAATAAAGAAGCACAAGGAAAATATTGTAACGGAAGATAGAGGCATTCAAGAACTACTATATAGTGGAAGAATAATTGGTGCTCCATTGTGGTGGTTTAGTGTGTTGTTTACACTTTACAGTCTATCCTGATAATAGGTAAATTTTGAATGCTAATAAGGGTTCACAAAAACACGTTCAAAAGCATTTATCAGCTAAGCAATCTGTTTCTTTTTGGGTTTTGTTTTTTTCTTATATGCATAGGTATACTTTGAATGATTCTTCAACTG
Organism: Papaver californicum; assembly: GCA_023531435.1. Classification (NCBI taxonomy): domain Eukaryota; kingdom Viridiplantae; phylum Streptophyta; class Magnoliopsida; order Ranunculales; family Papaveraceae; genus Papaver; species Papaver californicum. The sequence continues at coordinate 419,982 of JAJJMC010017418.1, forward strand.
GAAACCTACTACATATGCAAAACTCATAATCATTGTTAATACCGAATTTCAAGTAGTCAGAACCAATGAGGTCGTCAAAAAGTAATAAGAGATTGTGGGTAAAAAGAGAAACAGAGAGATTAACATCTACATGGTTCGGCATACCAAGGCCTACTTCCAGGGGTTAGTGTAATTCATATAACAATAGTTTTGGAACTTCATGAAAGAGATGCAGTTCAGAGTGAGAGAGAGATAGAAAGAACTGCTTAGTCTGTAAGCAGCTCAAACAAAACCTGTCTCAGAACCTAAATCCATTTCATTTATATAGAGGAAATGGGTACACAACCAAGTTACATTAATACCTTTCGCGGGATAATTATGGGAATTAAGCCGCGAAGGGCATAAATGTGACTTGCTTTGTATCCATCTCCTCTATATGGTGGGCATAAACCATATGCAACATCCTACGATAAATATAAAAAAATTTATCAGTTAGGAAACTAGTTTGCATCAAGTTTCGGCTAAGTTCTTGCTGGATACAATGGCCAGGATTTCCTTTTAATTCTGTCTCCCTTTTTCGGATACAGTCACAATGGGATCTACTTTAGAAATTATGGGAAGCATCCCAGAAATTTAATGCTATAATCCCAGTAGCTCAACCCTAACAAGGACCGAGAACTCAAGACAGGACTATTTCGGCAATGTACTAATCATTCCGACTGTTCTTATCTCAACTAGAATCACCTCACTGATACTAAATTCAAGATATCAGACAGATTGGCTAACTTAAATAGATAACGCAACCTAAACAACCTAGATCGATATAAAAAGAGCAATTTAGGCACTATCTGTGCTTCCTCCAGGTGATTGACTTAGCTCTCCAGCTACATCAATTCATGGATAGACTATCTAAAGATATCTAATTCCATTGCTAAGATAATAACATAGATGTCTGCAGTGGCTGCACTATAACGGCGCTATTTGATCGTTACAAATTTCCTTCGTCAAAGTAGTTATCAGAATTCATAAACAAAACTCCTTTTTGCGTGATTAAAAGACACTAGTACCATCCCACAAGTTGTAGATAAAACTTATAGCTTGTCAAATTTATTCTACGGAAGTAAACACATGAAATGCAGAGGTTCAAAAGCTCTAACCTGCCGCCCAAAACCAATATCTTGAATGAGTATACTTGGTCGGAAACATAAATGCCAATGCAGGTATTACTACGGGCGGAATTAGTTGGAACATCATAGACAATCTAAGATCATCAAAACTCCTGCAGACAGCTAGCATAGCAAAAAAAGAAGTCTACGTTAAATATTCCTCCAAATTCCAACCAATCATATCATAATTGAACCAAACGAATACCAAAACAAACAACAATGCAGGAACAACTATTAACCTTTCATAGGCAACGCTAACAAGGGCAAGCATAACAACCAAACACAAACACGTTACACCAATCCGCTCTCCTACTCTCTCAACAACAAAAATGGAGAGTAGTGAAGTATAAACAACCATCATCTGCATAACAAAAAATAACCAATAATCAATGTTAACACGAACACGACAAAACCGAAAAACAAAACTACTAAAATTAACACAATAAAAGAATGCTTACTGGAAGCCTATCACAAACAACTCTATTATCATCAGGCTTTAAATGATAATAAGCAGACCCAAATGCAATTCCAACAATTCCAGCATAGAAAAATGCCCAACCCCAAACTTCTCCTCTTAAACTACAACAAAGCCAAAAAACACACCCCCATTAACAAAACTTTTCACATGCAAATCCTCAAAAGAGAAGAACAGTGAATAAAGAATCAAACAAGGGAACCCACCTGATAACAAAAATGCTTCCTTGAAGACAAATTATAAAACCAAGAACACCCACAATCAAAAATGGGAAATTTGTGATTACATTTAAAGTATTTGGAACTCCTGAACCAAAACCCAGAAAACAAAATGAGAAATTAAACAAAATTTCCCAGAAAAGGAACAAGCTTAAAGGGTAATATGCATTAGATTGAAAATGATGAATACCTAGAAAATTGCGCATGTCTGAAAAACGATGGTGATTAGGAGAATGGGGAATTTTTGGTGCTAATAACATTAATATGAGAAAACAAAGGAAACCCATAATGCAAATACGAACTTTCTTTGGCTTTGTTAACAATGGTTGTATCCCCATTAGCATCCTCTTTGTATTCATCACTCTCTGTGAGTATGATGTATCCTTCAGTCTATTTCACTTAGATTAAGATATATGAACCAAATCTACTGATGAATCAAATTGTTTTTCTGAGCAGAACCTAGATGTTTTGTTTGAAATTTTTCTCTTAGGGTGTTTCTAATTTTTGAGTTTGTATTTATTGATCACCTGTAAAAACCATGTTTTTGTTTCGAGTTCCAAAATTTTGCATTTCAGTATTGAATCAGTTGGGTTAACCGTCGAACCAGGGCTGACTCATTTTGGAATTTTTTATATGGACCGAAATATTTGGGAATTCTATGTGGGCTGAGGATAGGGGTAGCAACGGATAGGTGGATGCGGATTTGATATTATCCGCATCCAATCTATTAATATTGCGGGTTTAAGACTTTTACCTGCATCTGGTTCATTACCCAATAGATTTAGCATCCGTGGGTGAAAGGATAGGCGAATTGGATGTAGATGGATTAGCCAATTTCATCACTTTTAAATTACTCATTTTTGCATTACCAACACTAACCGCATGGTAGTTCTACCAGCTTGGTTTACAGTTGTACTCTTCCAATTGTTCATTAAAACCAAATTTTTTTAAAACACCAATCAAGTAATTCTAATTGAGATTATCAAAAACTTTAGATAAATCAAGTTTAAGAGCCATAGTTTCATTGAAACCCTCTTTATATATGCTTTATAGTATGGATCAATTAATGAGTAATAATAATATTGTCATGGATTGAACTACTAGGGATAAAAAAAAATTGATATGGGAAGATAAGTCTCTTCAAAAGAGAATTTTTGTTTTTTGGTAGAAAAATAGGGTCCGTTGTGTATGACTTAGTGTTGTCGCACCGGCTACCATGGTAGGATACGTGCGTATTTTGGTTGATGCGATAATATTGGAGAAAATGAGTTTTTATTGTGGTCTTGGTTTGGATTTGATCTCATGACCCATGGATCATTCAGGATACTTGTCCATTTTCATATAAATGAATGAAAGAGAACCTTTAGTCTCACATTAAATATACTGAAGATGGATGTCCTCCATATAACTAAATATCTTAGTTAACAATATGGGTGGGCGGGCACGGATGGGCTTAGGATTAGGGCTTTGGCTTGTTCCTGCGCCATGGACTTATGACAACCTAGATCTATTCATTTTAGTCGAAATTGTTTTTGAATTATTCTTAAGGAAATTAAAACGAATTTTGATTCTCTATAAATTGTTTTGCATAACCTGAGGCTTTTGACTTGTGAGAAATTATTTATTTACCAAAAATAATTTATGTCAATATTATGACAAAATATTTTCTAATGATTTTAAACATTATGCCAACATAATTTCTCAACATTATGTTGACATTATTTTGTCATAATTTCACATTGATTTCATCTTCAATTTTGCCTATAAATGAAGATGAATATCTCATTTGCAAAACAACCCAGAGCAGGCTACTATCCCCAACTCTTTTCCCCTCTTCTCGTTTTATTATGCGCATTTGCTTGTTTATTTTCGTTCCTAAATCTTGTTGCTAAGTTTAGAATTGGGTAACTTGTATTGTGCTTATACGAGTTTTATCGAGCAGTTCTATCCTGGACACCTCTCTGTTGTTAGGGTATAGCATCCTTCATTCTTAAGGTGTACATACGGACTATTATGTGAAAGACAATTTATTGAGCAGGTGACTCTGTTCCTATGTATCAAATTATGATTTCAATTCAATCGATTATTTTCAGTAGTGCTGGATTAATTTAACGTTTGTTGTTTCCTTTGTTAGGGGTCCAACAATAAACTTATTGTCGAACCACATAAGCTACTTGTATCGTTTAATAATCGTACTTAACTCGCTTTATTATGCTTTACCATGGTTGTTATTTAATCGTCACTGTAGTTCTCATCGCGTGTTATTATTAGTTGTTATAAGAGCCAGACAATGTTTATTTTATATTGATACTTCCATACACTTTATCATGCTATATCCAGGTTGTATAATAACCCATTATCAACTGTCACCTTTTTCATGAACTGCAAACAACCAATGACAAAACTAGAAATGTTGTATGGGATGGGCTTGAACAGTTTTATCTCGAGCTTGAACCTAAATTTTGTACCAAGTAGAAATAAGTTACTATATAAAAAAGACTCTATTGGGCTTTTGGGGGGGCTTCAACCAGGAAAGGCCTGGCGTTGCTTCCGCCCCCGCAAGAAATCATCAGACATCTTCATAATCCAAAGTCAACGAATCTCCTGGCATGCAGAGAGTTCAATCCGACAATGCATAATTTTTAGAAAATATTCCACGAAAAATACAATTCAACGCTAGAAAAAATGGAAAATACAACTAGGATTCATCAACATAATGTTCTTAAGTTTGATATATTATTATCCTTTTAGCTAAAGGAAAAAAATCAATCGTATACGAATTTGATGCCTATGATGTACATTATAATGAACATGTCCGTTAAAAGGGGTACCCTAATAATCGAGAGTATACCCATCCATATAAGATAAAATAACTCTAATCATTCTAGGAATTACTAGATAATTTTGGTTCACTCATTTAACTTTTATACTCACTCATTTAACTTTTATACTCGCTACTTTTTACTCATTTAACTTTTATACTCAGATCTGTTTTTTTCTTCTCTGTTGGTGCTTTTAGGGTTTCGTTTGAAGATCGTTTTAGTGCTCTGTAATCACCTTTATTTCCATCCAATCCAGGTATGTTCTATAAAAAGTGATGCTAACGAAGTGAAGCAAGTGAAGAAGAAGAAATAAATTTTATAATTTTGGGTTTTGATTTATACTTATTAATCTTCTTTTTCATCTGGATCTAATGCTTAATATTGGAAGACGAGGGTTGTCTCTTCAAACAATATGGTTTAATCGATGTATTGTTATTTTTATTTGGTTTACTTTTATTTTCTCTTAAAATCATGCTTTTTTTTTATAGGTTTTCCTTCAGTACATATTGATTTTCCTTTGGTACATATTTTCATGTACTACATATCAATATGTACTGTTGGATAATTATGTACTGCGAGATCATACATTTTTTTTTCAATACCTATTTTCCTTTAATACATATCAATATGTATTGTAGGATCATACATATTTTCCTTCGGTACATATCAATATGTACTGTTGGATCATACATATTTTCCTTCAGTACATATTTTCCTTCGGTACATATCAAAGGATCAATATGTACTATGGGATCATACACTTTTTCCTTCAATACATATCAATATGTACTAAAGGATCAATATGTACTGTGCCTGTGGGATCATATACTTTTTTCTTCAGTGTATATCCATATGTACTATATGATTATACATATCAATATGTACTGTTCTTGGCGACTAACGAAGATCTTCTTTTTCTTTATTCCTCTACTACTTGTTTTCTTCTTCTCTTTTGTTGGTGGTGCAGTGATACTATTTTCTTCTTCTACTTCTTCTACTACTTCTTCTCTTATTTCTTTTTTAATCTTTTTTGGGTTTTTCTCAATGATTTTCGTCAGATTCGTTAATGATTTCACTGGATCTTGGTTTTTTTTCACTTTTGGTTGATGATTTCAATCGTTTTTAGTTGATTTCAGATTCATTTTCTTACCTTAGGTTTTGATTGCAAGTGCTTTTGTTTATTTTTAGGTTTGATCATGTTGGAGAAGGTGTTTTATAATAGTTCACAGGTAAATGGTGATGAGTATATAAGTAATTTTTACTTTTCAAAATTTTTCAAACCTTTGGTTAACTAAATTTTACCGCTGGACAATATAATAATTAGTAGCGGATTTTTTGAACCAACAAATTTCCACTAACCATTTGAACTCTCAATTAATACCCGCTCTAACAATACCCGTACCGGCCTTTAGTAATCATGATAATGAAATTTAGCTTATGGGGAGTCAAATTAAGTTGGGCCAGATGAGTCGCTATAGCCGGACCCTATAAAAGGGGACGCCAAAATTTCTTTCCTCTCACACCCTAAACCTTCCTTAATCCAAAACCCTACCTATCAGCAGTTCATCGCTTTGAAGAATACCAAGAGAAAGAGACAGAAGAATGATGCCGATCCTCCGAGAAGATATCATTGTCGACAAACTATTGATGTCACATGCAAAATCGATATGCAGATTCAGATGCGTTTGCAAACAATGGTACAAGTTATTTACAGACCCTGATTTTATTAAAACTCGTCTTAAACACAACATTAAAACCGATAAATTATGTTTTTTATTAGCAGAAGATAATTGTACTGGTGCACAAGAATTAATTTCCATGCATATAACAAAACCCTCATCATTATATATAGTATCTGAAGAGGATGACCATTGTGAGTATGTTAAGATGGATTCTCCATTCATAGATCAAACAAGTTTGCTAGGCATTGATATTGTTGGTTCTTGTAATGGTTTGATTTTGATGAAACGGCATGATGTTCATGGGATTAAAAGTCATTGGCTTTGGAACCTATCTACTAAGGACTTGAATGAATTGTTGATTCCAGAAGGTAACTATGGGCCGGCGTATTTTCGGAAGATAAATCCAAGAGATGCGTGGAGTATTGTGGGGATTGTTACATATGGAGTTGGTTATAATTGGGATACCAATGATTACACGATTGTGGTCGCTACATGTTATTTGTGTAGTACTGTTTCTGGTTGCGAAGTTCAGGTTTATAAATTAAAATCAAATTCATGGAAAGTCTTGCCTAACATTATTCCTTATCAAACTATAAGCATGCATGATAAGGATGAAGTAGTATTTGTTTCTGGAGCTTTTCACTGGATAGCGCGACCAGTTGGATCACGGAAAACATGTATTGTTTCTTTTGATATCCGTGCCGAGAACTTTATCGAAGTATCACTCGCTCCACAAGTCTACGATTTATTGAATGATAAGTACTTTAATCATATGGCATTGGGTGTCTTAGGAGGGTGCCTTTGCATAACACGAACATATGGTGAGTATATTATTGAAGTATGGGTGATGAAGGATTACAATGTGACAGAATCCTGGACACGATTGTTCACTGTCAGGCTCCCAGAAGTGGCAAACCCCATAAACTTTGTGAAATTATTATGGGAATTTAAGAATGGTGAAGTTTTATTTGTAACAACCAAGGGTCATCGCAGAAATTGTGGTTTAGTTTTTTATGACCCGGTGAGTCAAATATGTAAAGTTACCGAGATCGGGCACGTAACAAGACTATACAGATGGAATATGAAAGCTTATGTTGAGAGGAGTCTAGTGTCACATAATCAGCCGGTACTCACGTAAGAGACCAAAATCAGCTGCATAGAGCAAGGATAAGGAAAATAAGTACGTTTGGCGAATGAAGCACAAATAATATGAGGAGCCTAGCGTTTGGAGAAGAGGGGTAACTTCGCAGGCAATTGTTCCCATTTTCTTGGTGAATTCGCTTTCAAATTCGAGTAACAATTTATTTTTCTATTACAGTTCATTTTTTATTTTATTTTTGAGTTCAGAAAATTTCAAAATTTGCAAAATTTGTGTAGTGAGTCAATCAAGAATACTCCAAGTTGTTATATTTGTGATTTTTCCGAGTTTTTTTTCCTTTAATGTTCCGTTCTACGGATAGCTAATTAAGGAATGCATTAGGCTCTTTCTAACCGATCCTAAAACAAATTGTGGCTTCTTCCTACGTCCATACAAAATCAGTGTGCTACAATAGTTCTGAGATTAGTATGACTACTGATGACGAGCTCAATGAGCGCTAGTTATACTACTCTTGTCGTGAAACTCTTATATCCTTACTGAAATCAATTGCCTTTTCAAATAGACCAACATATTTTGGTATCGTAAGGACGTCATAATTTATTGGAGGCCTCTAGAAGATTTTCTGTCACCATCACCCCTAGCAACTACTGAATTAAGGAGTCTTAAGAGAAATTTCTGCGAGCTCACGTTGTTTTCATTCCATATCCGTAGTGCAATTGACGAGCATCTGAGAGTGAAGGGTCGATCACTTCCATTGGATCCGGATGAATTCAAGAAGTAGTCATATTATTTGCATGACATTTATATGTTTTATCTGGATTTTACGAGTTTGGTTAGGAAGCTCGACTGACGACTGTACTCTACATTGTTCGGAATGAAGGAGTTGAACAATATAATCTAAATTTTTCGAGGATGGGGAACAATCTCTATCCTCTGCATTTCGAGCATATTTCCTTGCAATGAGTTATCTTATTTGGCACTCAAAGAAAGTTGATGATCATTTTTGGCTTCTTAAGTATGACACTGCAATAGATTTTGAATCAACGATACATCTGAGAGTGATGATATTCCGTGAGGTAGATGACGATATCAATGGTTCCCAGGTCATCCTTAGCAAAGAAGTGAAGACAGAAGAAATTACCACTCCCTTTTAAAACCACAAAACATGCATACAAATCTAGTTTGTTTTGTATCTTCACACTAAATTAGGGCCTCAATTGGTGAAGTAAAGTGTATTACTAATGCCACGAGTTCAGTTTTGTAATGGGAACTTTTTTGACTCAGTTGCTTCTTACGAATCTGACTTGTTAGTGTTTTGAGTTAATGAATAAAATTAGTTAAAATGGGATATGCTCAAATGTGTCCCGGAGAGCATAGCATCTGAGTCGAGTTACGTTGGATCAATATACTGTTAGCGTGTGTGGCTCGATGAAACACACCTAGGATAGCTAGGAATAGTCCCACATAAAATAAGTAGAGTTTCATAAGAAGATTAATAAGCTAGATTCTCTCCTTACATAGTACCGAAGCCTTTTAGGATAAAAACCACACACCTGAGCCAAAGGTGGTCAAGTGGGACAATATCGGTACTGTGGTCGGGCACAAAGTGGGTCCGACAGTCCATAGATCCTAACAAGTGGTATCAGAGCCCAGGTGGGGCTATTATTGAAAATCGAGCGGAGAAGTAGTTATGGATGTCACCCGGTTTAGAGCGCAGGTGGAACCAGACTTAAGGTGGAGCAAGCAAGGCCCAAAGTGAGCAAAAGGCTCTAGGTGGAGTTAGATCGTGCACCCTCGCTAACTCAAATGGAGCAGGGCTCAAAGTGGGCAAGGCAATGTTCAAGGTGGAGTTAGTGTTAGCCTTCTCATTAGCTCAGGTGGAGTAGGGTTCCAGGACGATTAGTGACACTAATCATGTTCGATGAGTAACATCATACAGATGACAATTGTACGGTGGAGTATGATTGATTCGATTGGTGAGATGATTTAATCTCACCAAGGTGGAGATTGTTAGTGTATGTGGCTCGATGAAACACACCTAGGATAGCTAGGAATAGTCCCACATGAAATAAGCGGACTTCCATAAGAAGATTAATAAGCTAGACTCTTTCCTTACATAGTACTGAAGCCTTTTAGGATAAAAACCCTACACTTGAGCCCAAAGGTGATCAAGTGGGAATGATATCAGTACTATATGGTCGGGCACGAAGTGGATCCGACAGTCCGTAGATCCTAACATATAGGTCCTCGAAATTGCGAATGTCTTATTTAAATTTGATTTGTACTATACCTCATTTTTAATAGGATTTTTTTTTAATGTTTGCTGTGTTATGTTTAAATCTAACCCGGTCGCAACTACAAGATTATGTGATTTTTCATTTTTGAAAGACATACGGGCTTCAGCTGCCTCCTAGTTGGATTAATTAAAATGCATGCTTTCCTCTGGAATCTCTGGATGTTCTAGAACTATTCATGACTTATGTGATATAGTTCAAAGTTTAAAGTTTAAAGAAGGTTTAGGGTTTGAAAACGAAAAACTTGAAACATTTTATATTTTAAATATTAATTAAACCAAATTTATGAATTTGTTCGATGTGTATATATGCTTTTTGATTTAACATTAAATATCACCCTAAAAGAAAAATAGAAAAATATATAACAACCTTCAAAAAAATATTTGATTCTTATTCCATTAACTTAAAATACCAAATATAACCTAAAAAAAATACATAACAACCTTCAAGAAATACTTGATTCTTATTCCTTTTAACTGTTTAAGCAATAAAATTAGTTCCTCATTTTTCCTTTGGCTTTTCTTTGCACAACTTAACAACATCCACCATCGGTATTGCAGAATCACTTTTAAATTTCAGTCTTGGGATTTTAGTTGAATAACTCAACATAATTCATCTCAGTTTCCTCAAACATATCAAAACATCTTAACTTGTAGAAATTTGTGTTTTCACTCTGAAAACCATAAAATGCAATATACACAAGATCATATGATAGTTGGATTACTCATTATATACAAATTGGAATATATATGTTGTGAAGCCGATTGAACATTATTTTTTCACATGTAGTTGGCATTTGTTTAGTGCTCCTCTCCTACTCATACTAAATGGCACATGCCAAACTCTAATTATGACTTTTCAGAGTACTCGTAGAACCGATACAATAACAACATTGAAATACATGAGGTTTGCTTTGGATAATATCTATTAATAGCTTGTTTGAATAGTATTTAAGACGTTGCTTTTTGATTTTTATAAATAGAAATATTTAAAATTAGTTTGGATATATAATTTCAGAATAACTCTATTTCACAGATTATTAAAAGACCGAACACGGTACGTGTATTCTGAATAATTCTCATGAGTAAATTATGACTGTTTTATAAATACTTATAAAAATTAATACCAAAGGGAATTGAACCAATGAACTCACGCTTGTAAGACTAGTAGCTAAAGTTGATGTTTATAATGTATGTATGTGGTTTCGAATTATTTTTGAATCACGAAATATTGATAGAATTTTTGACCGAATCTGACTTTTATAAATCCGTATAATATTCGTACGATTATCGAATTTCGAATTACTAACTAGGATACTTACCCAATTACCCCTACCAAGCAATACTAGTAAAGAAAATAACTAAAAACCGAATATGTATCATAAGTAGACTGTTACATGCACTAAAAATTACCATTCAAGTGCGTTTCTACAATTCTACTAGAGAATTGCCACAATATAGCTGCACAAGACTCTTCCAACCATTGACAAACATTATGGAATCTGCAATTTTTCCTTCGTTTGTCATAACTTTTAGTAGTACACTGTCTAAATCCAAAACAAAGTTTATGGTTTCTAAACTTTAGAATTCTTGTACTCTATCTGTTGATACTCTATCTTTGGCTAATGTTGGTACTCATAGTTTGAATCATGAGAACGATAACTTTGTGAACAAGGAGAACATTAAACAACAATGGTTGGTGTTGCTAGTAGGTCACGGATAATTTAATATGAATAGGATGTCCTGTAACTTTAGCCCAAACCAAGAACAACTATCTTGCTTCCATAATCTTCAAAAGTACACTTGTTAGGTTTTCGCCATAACATTCAACAAGCTATTGTTGGAATCAAGGACCAAACCGATGCCAAAAAACCCATCGAAACTTAACTCAAAACATAGTTGCTGCAAAAACCCACGACCAACCACTTGAAGGAGTCATAGCTTAGCCTGTATTTCCATCCATTTAACTAGATTAAAAAAATCACGTCCTAACTATCCAGTTTCCTCGAACATCTTAATATATAAATCTAAATACCAACATAAAATAACAGAAATAATTTACAGACCAATCATAAAAACAATTAAAAAAAGACTCCTGCTATTTTCAATCCACCATTATTATTAATACAATCCAATAAAAAATTAAATAAAATTTTACTATTTTTTAGAAACCAAATCAAAGTAAAATTTATGAATCCAATCCAATCTATTTTCTTTTTCTTTTTCCTTTTCTAATTCTAGTTTAACATGTTCATAAACCTTGTAAATCATAATCATATATCTTTTTGTTCTTCTTCACTTCTACTAATCTTTATCTCTATGATAATAAGAGTGCGTACCAAATGGTCAGCGGTGCAATTTTCTCCAAATTCAGGTAAATCTTCTTCAACATATATATGTGTTGGAGAAGATGAAGAAGTTAGATTAGGTGTGTTTTTAAAAGTTATAAAAACTAAATCCAATCCATAGGATTGTACTAATAAAAATGTTTAAAAAATTGGATTGATTCAAGTATATGGATTGGTTAATAAGAATAGTGGATTGCAAATAACAAGAGTCTTAAAAAAATTAACTCTCACATAAATATATCCCCTACTAATCCACGTGGATGGATGGTGGGATACAGGGGGACTTATACCAACGTGTAAGAATCGGTTATATTTTTAAGATGTTGGGATATACTGTTAATATTTATTTAGAGGGACTAAAAATAATTATACTTTTAAGATGTTAGATAAAATGTACTAACAGACTTTCAACTTATCATCTTGCCATTTTTAATCGGCAACTAGATCAATAACGGTGAGAAATAGCATATATAAAATATCCAAACAAATCTTGTATATGTTTTAACCTCACACAAAAAAGTGCTCTAAGCAAAGGTGCAAAACTAATGACAAGTTCCCAATGGAAAAAAATCACCAATCACATGTCACTAATTCATACAGATATCAAGAGCCATTTTGACTCAGTTGGGTTACACATTTTGGGATTAATGAATAATGACTAATGAGGTAAAAAACATTCAAATATGATTCAGAAGCTTAGTTTTCTAGTCAACTCAGAACCGCCCAAATTACTATACATCGTCCAAACTGCATATATGTATAACTATAAAGAACCATGTCTATTTGAGTTCCAAGAATTTGTTTTTATGTATCGAATCCACTGACATATTCCGAGTTGAACTAGACCTGATTCATATGGAGCATTTAAAAAAAACATTCTTGCCGAGTTATTATTGAATCTAACTCAGTCCATATCAACTGCGACCTTGTATGTTTTTCCATTTTTAAAGTTCTGAGTCAACAGTTTTCGAGTTGGACTAAAAAAGGTAAATCAATTTTTTCTTCAAACTCTGACGATGAAGCTATGTTGATTGATTTTCTTTTATCTTTTTTAGAATAAAAATATCAAATTAAATACAATATGTTTTTCCAATTTTGGAGGATGCCATTCAACTGTTCCGAGTCGGATCAAAAAGGTTTCCTTGGTTAGGTTATTGTAAATCAGACAAATTAGATTAACCCTTATCTGATTATGGGTTGACCATTATTATTGCACATCTTATAATGGTCGATATTGACCATTATTATTTGCACCAATAAGATATTAAAAATATATAAAATATAAACTCTTTTTTTTATATTGAAATTCAAAATTTACTTAGTACAAGTGACCCATTTACACCCCTCCCTTCATCCCTGTATGTAAATGAACAAATTTGTCAAACATGACACTTGTTGAATTATTATTTTCAAATAAGCTTTTGTTGCCTCCGTATATTCAACAAGATTGTTCAACAATTGAGTAAATATCTGGACGAGTACAATCAGTATGTAGCATATCTGAAACTCCCTATGATACTAGCATATTTTTGCTGGTTTACAACATCACCATCATTTGGCTATAGTCGTATGCTAGGGTCCAATGGTGTACAGGTAGATTTACGATCACTAAAGTTATATTTTCTTAGTAAGTTTTTAATAAAATGAGATTGATCAGTTCCAGTTATCCTAATTCCAAAAATAACATTGGCCACACCTAAATCCATCATATCAAAGTTTTGTGATAGAAACGACTTAGTATCATTAACAATTTGTAAACAAAAAATCAGTAAATCATCAGTGCAAGAAGCATTTTCAAACTTGTAATATATGTATTTATCACTCTTGTTAATTTTAAACCCGTTAAAAATAACTAAGTGATCAATTTCTTATGTTATTATTTTGGTTCCTGTTTCAATCCATAAAAGGACTGAACTGATTTGCATACTTTAAGCTCTTCTTTGGGGGCTATAAAACCTTCTGGTTGATCCATATATGTTTCCTATTTTAAATCTCCATTTAAGAATGTTGTTTTTACATTCATTTGATGAATTTTCAGATTATGAAATACGCAAAAACAATCAAAACTCTAATAAAAGTTATTATTTTTCAAGTTGGATACTTCACTCTGTTACGTGCTCCAACTTGAGGGAGGGAAAGAGAAGTATAGCTGAGATTAAGATGAGATCAGAAGAAAAATCCTACAGATGAAGTAGGTGAGAAGAAATATCCTACATATGAAGTAGGTGAGAAGAAAAATCCTACAGATGAAGTAGGTGAGAAGAAAAATCCTACAGGTGAGGTAGGTGAGAAGAAAAATCCTACAGATGAGGTAGGTGAGAAGAAAAATCCTACAGTGAAGTAGGTGAAGAAAAATCCTACAGATAAGGTAGGTGAGAAGAAAAATCCTACGGTGAAGTAGGTGAGAAGAAAAATCCTACAAATGAGGTAGGTGAGAAGAAAAATCCTACACATGAGGTAGGTGAGAAAAAAAATCATACAGATGAAGTAGGTGGTGCAGACGGAGTTGCATCGCAGGCATCGTTAGCTTAGGAGTTCGTGAAGTTAACATTATAGGAGAAAATCCACGTGTTAGGCCGAATGACTGGCCTTACACGTGAGGAGGCGTGTTGACCGAATGACTGGTCAATCGTATATAGGTCCACGTGTTAGGCCGAATGACTGGCCTTACACGTGAGGGGACGTGTTGAACGAATGACTGGTCACTCGTATATTGGTCCACGTGTTAGGCCGAACGACTGGCCTTACACGTGAGGGGGCGTGTGGAGATTGGTCCCACATTGTTAGAAGTTTGGCAATATATGATGAGTTTCCTAGTTTAAATAAGTTTCCTAGTTTAAGCTTAGGTTTAAGTTTAGAAGTAGTATCCTTATATAATTCCTAGAGTTTTAGAAAATTGACTTAAGGTTTATGATGCCTATAAAAGGCACCGGTTATCATCTTTGTAGGACACACTAAAATTATTATCAATATAGTCTTTTATTAACTCCGTGTTCATTCTCTCCTCTTTCTTGTTAGATCCTACATAGAATTTAATATGTTAAAATCTAAACTGCATTTAAAGATTTCAAACCATTAAACAATTATCTCACTTTTAAGCAAATTTGAAATAAAATTTGGTTTACATAAGTACATCCACAATGAGTTTGTACTTGTTAGTACTACTATTAGAAAGAAATGTTGAAGTATGACTTAAAATTTATAAAAACATATCAACAAAAACTGGGTTAGGGTTACTCTTCTTTTCTTTTTTTTAGTATTTTCCAATGTCTCGATGACGAAAATCAAGAAGAGTATATTTTCAAAAATGATATACCGACAAGTGAACATCGTCTAAATGATACACGTTTTAGAAAGAAAGAACTATTTATAGGTGTACATAATGGTGTGTCCGCACAAAATGAAATTTTTATGAGTAAATAATTAAGGTTATATATACCCAAATTCATCCGTGTATTGTTTCTTATTTGGAGTTCATTTATCATATTCGACAACAATTCATTCTAATTTTATTAAAATAATATTTTAATCCCAGTGAAGTTATATGTTACTAATAATCCTTTCGTTTTAGTAAAACTATTATTATTATATTTTTATTTAAATCTATTTTAAAAAATTATGTTTGTAAAAACATGTACCCAGCAAATTTGAAATGTATGAGCAGGATTTAGAAAATTACAACGGTAATAAATATATTTAACTATTGAATTTCATTAATTTTCAGCCGAAATAAACACAAATATATAATATGATTATATGACTAATTCTTTTTTAATTTTCTGATAGAAATCTGATCAAATTTTTTGGTGCAAAACGAATTATCTAATTGGAATTACACGAACCAATATCTCCAATTTTTAATGAGAACAATACAAATCAAAAATACTAACTAATTTTTATATTATATATAAAATTCAACCATTTGATTTTTTAAAATCAAAATTCGGCTGTTGAATAGAATCTTTTTTTGTGTGTGAACTACTGATTAGTTAGACTTTCTTAAAATCAATTGTTGAATTAATTTTCCCGTATTTATAAAAAAGCTATTTTCATAATAATTAAGATGAAAATTTTAAAATGTCATATTTTTTGACTATATATCGAATTTTGGTAAACTTTACATATCTGGAAAGCCGTTAGAATTATCCACACAATGAGCGTAAACAAGATTATCCAATTTTTTTTTAACATATTTATTTCTCATTGCTATTTGTATATTTTCTCCCAAAGCTTTAATAAACTTTGAGGACAAAGGAAAAAACTAACATTTACACAAGTGCAACGCACGTACACCTCCCTGTACCTGTAGACAGTGCAACCAATGCTTATTGAGACTCATACATTATACTAAATGATTCATTCAAAAATAACACTAAATAACAAATGGACCATAAAAATTGAATGCACCTCTATCTCAGATATTAAATAGCAGATATAAATTCCCGATACAGATGAGGTAGTTCAAATTTTAAAATGTAGCACTTCTATCTCAGAATTTCTTAAAATCAACCCTTTATTTGAAAAATCTAAATAAAATTTTAAGATGCTGAAGTAAACTGGAAAAGAATAAATAATTATCATATCTATCATGTAGTTCGAAAACAACTCGTAGAATTTCCTTTAGTTTTTATAAATGGGAAATTATGTCTTTCGTCTCCCATTCTTTTTAAAATTTTCACATTTATAGAGAGGAAAATAAAAATGCAGTTATGTTGCATTTGAGAATATAACTGTAATCGGAATCCATAACTTACATGTTTTGGTAAGAGGGGGAATTGTGATAAATATATCGATTTTTCTACTCATGGAAGGTGTAAATGTTTTCTCTGCAGCTGCTACCAATCAGATAAACCTCAACAGTGAGAGTTTATCAATTCATATTAACACAAAATTGATTTAAGAGTGTTGAATTGAGAGGAAAATAAAGGCCAAATTTTGCTTTTGCGATCCATGTTGCTCTCTACTCTCTCAAACACTCCGAGATATAGGGATAAGAACGTAATAATTTGATGTTCACGTTTATCTCATTGTTCATACTCAACTGCAAGGTTCAGTTGAGTAAACTTCAGCATCCTAAGTTCATTAAGTTCAGGTTAACACAATCTAGAGAATTCTTTTTCGAGAAGTGAGTATAGACATTTTTGCCTAGGCAGTGATCATTATACAACACACTATTTCTATCAACTCGTTTTAATGCTTACTTCTTAATAAGTTTCAACTTTTGATCTTGTCTAGTACAACTTTACTTCTTAATGTTGTTGCCACTCGCAGGGTGGAATTAGGAGTATCGGAAAGTGGGTGTAAAAAAACTTCATACACATGCAAGTGGTGTAAAATGGACTTATGAGAACAATTTATACTAAAAAATGCAACGAAAAAAAACAGTAATTAAGCTTGGAAACCAGTTGGACTAGATGTACAACTGCACACCCTTGTCTTAAGCTAGCTTCGTCTTTGTCCACGTGTAAATTTCAAGTTCCTAGATGTTTTATAAATATATAACAGTTATATATTTATAAATGTTATACCGTTTGAAATATTTTTAAAATACTTACACGACGAGTTTAAACATGAGAAATAAGGAATTTTTAACAACACTAGTAGTAATGGTTTGTTTTAAAAAAATAACATAAAAAAATGAAAAGGATCTCTTATTTTGAGACACAAATAAAAAGAAAATAGTCACTTTTTGTGGAACAGAGTATTAACAACTAAAAAAAACAAACAGAAAATCAACCGAATCATATTCCTCCACATCACCCATTTAAATAAAAGATAACAACCGCTGGTTCTCAGTACAAACCGCAATTCTCTTCTCCCTATCTTATTCATTTCAGACAGATTCTTCTTCATTTCATAAAACAGAGTTCTGTTCTTCTCGTTCAACTGTGAGAAATAACTTAACTCCAATGTTATTATCAACAACCCAATCCCTTTCTCCTCCAATCTCTCTTCCACTCTCTCCTCCTCCTTCACAACCTCTTACTTCCAGGCCACATCCTACAATTCAAAAACAGACCTTAAAACAAAAAACCATCAATTCGAAACCTAAGAGGAGGGATCATGAATCAAAGTCTTCTTATTGGGTTGAAAGCATCAGAACCCAAACTCGATCTGGTCTTTTTCTAGAAGCCATTTCAACTTATATCCAAATGATTAATATTTCAGACACACCCCCACCTGATAATTTTGTATTCCCAGCTCTTCTTAAAGCAATTTCAGCCCTTCAAGATTTGGATTTCGGGAAACAGATTCATGGTTCTGTCATCAAGTTGGGATATCATTCCTCATCAGTGACCGTAGCTAATACATTGATTCATATGTATGGGAAATGCGGTGAAATTGGCGATGTCTATCAAATGTTTGATAGAATTCCTCAAAGAGATCAAGTTTCTTGGAACACAATGATTTCGGCGTTGTGTAAGTTTGAGGAGTGGGAATCTACATTAGAGGCATTTCGTGTTATGCAGTTGCAAAATGCAGAGCCTAATTCTTTTACTTTGGTTAGTGTTGCCCTTGCTTGTTCTTATCTTAATAAGCATGACGGATTGCGGCTAGGTAAGCAGATTCATGGATATAGCTTACGTACATGGGATGACAAGACATTCACGAACAATGCTTTGATAGCTATGTATGCGAAGTTGGGAAGGGTGGATTACTCGAAATCATTGTTTGAACAGTTTGAGAACCGGGATATGGTTTCTTGGAACGCGGTAATCAGCTCATTGACACAAAATGATAGATTTGAGGAGGC
This sequence comes from Papaver californicum, assembly GCA_023531435.1. Lineage (NCBI taxonomy): Eukaryota > Viridiplantae > Streptophyta > Magnoliopsida > Ranunculales > Papaveraceae > Papaver > Papaver californicum. The sequence continues at coordinate 438,818 of JAJJMC010017418.1, forward strand.
ATTAGTCTTGTTTCGTCTCATGGTTTCCGAAGGGGTAAAACCGGATGTGGTTACATTCGCTAGCGTGTTACCTGCTTGTTCCCATTTGGAGAAGCTGGAGATTGGAAAGGAAATTCATGCGTACACTTTGAGAAATGATGACATCATTGCAAATTCCTTTGTGGGTAGTGCACTAGTTGACATGTACTGCAATTGTGGGCAAGTCAGAAGTGGTCGTCGAGTTTTTGATGGTATCACTGAACGGCGAATTGGACTCTGGAATGCCATGATTGCTGGTTATGCGCAAAAAGGGTTTGAGGAGGAGGCACTGCGGCTTTTCATTGAGATGGAAGTTGTTGCAGGACTTCATTCAAATCCCACTACCATGGCAAGTGTCTTGCCAGCTTGGGTTCACTGCAAATCTTTCTCTAAGAAAGAGGCCATCCATGGGTATGCTGTGAAAAGGGGATTTGAGGGGGACAGGTACGTACAAAATGCTCTTATGGATATGTACTCTAGACTGGGAAAGTTAGATATCTCGATGAAAATCTTCAACACCATGAAAGTTAGAGACTTGGTTTCTTGGAACACCATGATCACAGGTTATGTGATTAGTGGGCACCACGATGATGCACTTCTTTTGGTACGTAAGATGCAAAGAGTCCACGAAGCAAAAGAAGGAAAAGAGGATGATTTTGAAGAGCGTCAAAAAATCATCTACAAGCCAAATACGATAACACTCATGACAGTTCTTCCTAGCTGTGCCTCCCTAGCAGCATTAGCCAAGGGAAAAGAAATCCATGCTTATACCATTAGAAATGCATTAGCATCAGATGTTGCAGTTGGGAGTGCATTGGTGGATATGTATGCAAAATGTGGTTGCCTAAACTTGTCGCGAAGGGTTTTTGACAAGTTGTCCAAGCGAAATATCATCACGTGGAATGTTTTAATCATGGCTTATGGGGTGCATGGACAAGGTGAAGAAGCACTTGAGTTATTTAAGAAAATTACAAATAAACGAGATTTGAAAGGTGAAGTAGTGAAACCAAATGAGGTTACTTTCATAGCAGTTTTTGTCGCTTGTAGCCATTCTAGGATGGTTAATGAGGGACTTGACTTGTTCAAGCGAATGAAATCTGAGTATGGAGTCGAACCAATACCAGATCACTATGCTTGCATTGTGGACTTGCTTGGTAGGGCGGCTCGATTGGGCGAAGCTTATGAACTTATCACCAGCATGCCTTCTGATTCAGATAAGTCAGGTGCCTGGAGTAGCTTGCTTGGGTCCTGTCGGATACACAACAATGTCAAACTTGGAGAAATTGCAGCTGAAAATCTCTTCCTTTTAGAGCCTAATGTTGCTAGCCACTATGTCCTGCTCTCTAACATCTATTCATCGGCAGGCCTTTGGGAAAAAGCAATGGATGTACGTAAGAAGATGAAAGAAGTAGGGATTAAGAAAGATCCCGGGTGCAGCTGGATCGAATTCAATGGTGAGGTTCATAAGTTCATAGCTGGGGATTTCGCACACCTGCAAAGTGATCAGCTCCATAATTATCTTGAGGGATTGACAGTGAAGATGAGAAAAGAAGGATATATTCCGGACACTTCATGTGTACTTCACAACATAAATGAAGAAGAGAAAGAGTATCTTTTATGTGGACATAGTGAGAAATTGGCGATAGCATTTGGTATCTTGAATACTCCTCCAGGTACTACCATTAGAGTTGCTAAAAATCTTAGGGTTTGTAATGACTGCCATCTAGCTACCAAGTTCATCTCTAAAATTGTGCAGAGGGATATAATCGTAAGGGATGTAAAGAGATTCCATCACTTCAAGGAAGGTTCTTGTTCTTGTGGAGATTATTGGTGAAAGAAAAATCCTTAACCATTTTTCTATTCCAAGAACTACAATTCCTTGTTAACAACCTGTACTATCAAAACAAAGGTAGTATAAAAGAATGAATGGAGCATATTGTTGGAGTTAGGAACAGTGCAGTAATGGCAGTAGTATCTCCAAATCCAATTTGGAGGTCTCAAACAACAAATGAAATGATTAGTGGGAGTAGTAGTGTGTTGTTAAAGAAGAAGGGTTTTTTGATGAAGAAGATAATATTAAAGCTGGTGGTTCTGAGATTTTGTTTGTGCGAATGCAACAGAAGAAACCATGGACGTACATATTCAGATTTCTGATAAGGTATGATTCGTAAAGTTTCAAATTTTAGTTTTATTTTTGAGTTTTGATTTGTGGTGAATAAATTTTGTTCGATTTATAATTATTGGGTTAAAACAAAATCTGGGTTTCGTCTATATGTGCCGATCTTGTTATTTTTATGTGCAAATGAGATGTATTATAATTACAGTTTGTAGAAAGGGTTTATAGGGAAATAGCTGCATATTTAAATGATAAGTTTGTAGGAACATTTTGTTTTTTGTTGGACATTTCTGTGAAAAAAGAGGTCGAATATGTTGATAGGTTAGAGAGAGATAAGAAATTGGAGACTGAGTAGATCATTTGCTTCGAATGCCGTCAAAATGTAAATGAACATACATTGACAGTTATCAGTTACATCCCTGCGTTTAAGAGATCAAATAGCACTGCCAAGGAAAATTAAGATGCCATACAGAGAGTGAGATTATAGACATGGGACTGGTGGGGCTATTGGATCCAAGGTTCGTGATTATGACGGCTTATGTTTGCTTTTACTGTTCTAGATAGAGGCGAAATACATCTTTTTTTAAGTATTGCGGTTTTAGGTGGAAGCAACTATGTTTTTGAAGTTTGTCTTTAAGGAAGATTATTTCTGATTTCCTCTGTTCATGCATTACATGGGTAGTGTTTCGTGGTGCTACCATGCGGTGCATTGTGTATTAATATATTTGTCTATGAAATGGTTTTTTCTACTGCCATTATGCAGTTGCCCTCAATATCTATTGGAGAATCGGTACTAGATTTGGTTATAATTGGTTGTGGTCCAGCAGGTTCCTGGCTGCAGAAGGATCAAAACTAGGCCTACAAGTGGGTCTTATTTTACCTGATCGACCTTTTCCAAACAATCATGGCGCGTGGAAGGATGAATTCCAAGGTAAAATGTGCATCATTTCTATTTCAAAATGCGTTCTGTATTTAAGGCGAAGGTTTGAAGCTAATTTTTTTGTTTTTTTTTAGATCTTGAGCTTGAAGGGCGTGTATTGAGCATGTTTGAAAGGATACCATTGTATACCTTGATACCGATGAACCAATTCGGATCGGCTGTGCTTATGGAAGAGTTAGTCGGCAGTTGATATACGAAGAATTGTTGAAAAGGTCAGAATAACAACTTTCACAATCATTTCATAAATTGAAGTTTTTCACGGTAAATGAAACCTACAATTGCCAACATGGTGAGCAAAAGACCCTTGCATTTGGTGCTGCAGCCAGCATGGTGCAGCCGGCACATGTGAGAAAACAGCAGCTCATCCCCGACTTGTTTTTCTTTTGATAAACTTTTTTTTTTTTCCTTTTCTGCTCTTTTTTTCTCAGACAGGCTACTCAGAATTTGAAGAACAATAGCGATTCAAATTATACGGTTATTCAAGAAAAAAGTATGATCAATCTCTGAAGCCAAGGTATGTATTTTTTCGTCTATCATAATTTTTCTTGCTACAAGTACTTCAGTTTTTATTAATTTGCAAATGTGGGTTTTGAATGTTTTGTTGTAACATACTCTTATACTGTGTGGTTTGGCATATCGTTCCATCTACATCCAGTGAGCATATGTTCCTGTGCCGTATGATATTTTGTATTTGATAGGTCAAAGGACGAGGCATCTCTATGTTACCACAACATCATATATGTTCCCTTACTTCTCAGTTGTCCAAGAAAATAATACGGTTATTCTAGCATACGATGAATTTCTTATATGTCTGTGTCTATATATCAGCGTGGAACACTCTTTGGCCTAAAGAAAGGAAACGTCAAAGAGCATTCTCTCTCTTTGGACTTGAGCTGATTATGCAACTGGATATTGGAGGCATAAGAACATTCTTCCAGACCTTTTTCGGCCTACCTGATTGGCAAATTGAATTTCCAGCTTATTTGGTTATGCAATATTCATCACATCCTAAGTAGCTTTGCTTTAGATTGATTTAGATGGTTAAAATTTTCAATGGGGTGACATAGAAGGTCGACCTACTTAGCGAGCCACATAAGGTGCTATCCATAATTTCATCAGCACTTATTGTTTTAACTGAAGATATATTTTATCAATTGGAGGTTAATAGAAAACAATGAAGTTGATTCATCATATTTTTATTGCTGGATGTGGAAAGGTTTTCTAGGATCTTCACTCTCTTCAACTGACCTACTACTTTTCGCCATTTACATGTTTGTAATAGCACAAACAGTATGCGAAACTTACAGACATCTAGTTTCTGATCCTACTGGAGCTTTGATGGTAAAAACTTATCTCACATAGTAATTGTTCGGACTCTCATTATCTTCATAACTCTGTTTTTGGCTTTTGCTAAGAATTTAAACAATTCACGTTCGTCCATCAGCCTTTGATTTTTTAATGATCTGTCAGTCTGTAAACAGTCAGAGTTTGTATGTCAGTAATGACGTCCATCAGTACTCAGAACTTGGTGTTGATAACAAAAACGAGTTCAAGAATTGGCCATAAAAATCAGAAAACAATGCATATTCAAAATAGTAGAAACATTCTTATTAGGTAAAAACATTGATTCTAATCTAACGTTAACAAAAAAATTTAGGTTGGTATAGTGTGTATCTACAAAAAAATTTAACCCAAACTATCCAAAATCACATCGAGAAAAAAAGAAAAACAGCAAAATACCTATTCAACAAGTACAATTGTTCTTCTAGTAACATTTGCCTGTCACCTCACTATACCGTCTCGATCAATCCGATTCTCTGATTGGGGGTCCTATCTTTAGACCCAACATTTTCTTGATTTGTCAATCAGCTACAAATGTAGCAGCTCTTCTGTAGAATATTTCTCTTTAAACACTTCCCAAACATGGTAGTCATTGGCGGGCCAACGTACAATGACTTTGTTTTCGCATTTGATTATTTTTGCACTTGCATCTTTTATCATTATCATAACAAAAAAAGAGTTAAAGAAGATATACAAAGAAGAGTTAAAGAAGAACTTGAGGCTTTTTAGTTCTTTATACGTCGGGGTGACAAGAGTAGTAATTTTTTTAAGCTCAGTTAAGTATAGTTCTTTTTAAATGAAAACAATTGTAAATCTTAGGATTTTCTTAAAAATCTTTAAGTTTTTACCTGATATTTTGGATGAAAGTCTAAGCATTTTAATATGGGCTTGAACTTTGTTGCCGCGGCTCAATTTCCTCAAACATCTCCATCATCTTTAGATATATATATATATATATATATATATAGTTTTTTCAGTTCTGAAAACCATAAATTTGCAAAACAGCAATACTAGAGTAGCAATTGTCGTTTTATATACAGTTGAAATGTCTTGATCATTTAGTCCAACATCTAGTTCATGGCATGTTTGAGTGCCCCAGTGCATACAACAATTGTTCTAAAAAGAACGCGAGAATTATACGATGATAAGTTCATCAAAACATCGTGTAAGAAATGTAAAAAACAAAAGGTTCAAAGCTTTGTGTATGAGCTGTTCGCAAGGATGATTATTTTTTTGAACTTGTGATCAAATTTCAATGGTTCATTCTCCTTTCAAGTTTTGAACTTGTGATGATAACTTCATTTTTGAACAAATCTTAAGTCGTGTTTTTTTCCATTCTCTTCCAAGCCCAGCTCTAGAATGGATTCAATAACAACTAACCGAATATATATAAAAGATATGTAAAAAAGAACCTATTCTTTTTTACATTGAATACATGTTTCTTAGACTGTTTTAGGACGTGAATTTTTTTTATTTATCTCTTCCTTAAAGCTCAATTATGTATTCGTTCCCTTGTTAAACGGTGATAAAATGCACTATCCCTATTGGTCAAGAGAGAGAATTTCGACATTGGTGATTTTGAGAGGGACACTTGGCACATCAAGATTGATTGAATTATTATTGGGTGATGGAAACCCTATTTTAAGTGGCTGCTCGAATTAAAATTTCTTACACCAAATACTTAGATATACTGGGTTACCGTAACCTAATGGGTAATGTTCATTTCTAATCGATGAATTAAGAATTTATTTTCAACCATCCAACGGATTAGACCATTGGATTTAACCCTAACAACATGTTATTTCAACACTTTCCTTTAATGCCATTCACACTTTTTTTTTTTCCATCGTCGCCTCCATTCATAACCCTTGTTCTTTAATTTTCTCTTCACTTCTGCCGCAAATCAATAGTTTACTCAAAGCAGATACATGATTAGAGGTATAATTTTTCCACTTTTTTGAATCTTTTATATTTTGATTTCTTTTTATTTTTACTAATCACTTCTCTAATTTGTTTTTTGATTTTTAATTTTTTTAACTTTTCTTATCTTCATGACTCAATCTCTTTGGTTTTTTGATTTGTTGGTACTATACATTTTTCTAGGTTTTTAATTCCTTGAGTGTGGGCAGCTTTTTAATTAACAGTAAGGAAAGCACAGTTATATAGTCGCTAGGACCCTAGGAAATCTAGGAATTCATTGATACTTCTACTGTTCATATTCTGTTTTGAGAAACTGAGACCAAACGATTTTAGATTTTCAACCACATTGGCATTCAGTTCCATGGAGATTGATATAGGAGGATAAATATTTAAATGAATCAAACCCCAATGCAACTGTGCATGATGCAACATAACAATTAAGTTGTTAATGGAACTATATCATCACTAATGGTTGTCTGTAATTTGCATGTATATGCATCAACATTATATGTGCATATAATATATATTTGTTATGTGGCAAAATTCTTGCCTAACTGAAATAATTAGGGAATACAAAATTTTGAAGAAGAAATTTTATTGTCGTCCCATAAAAAAGAAAAAAGATACGAATCTTAATTAGTTTTTATATTATCTCCATTTTGATTGTATGCAGGTTCACGTATCTTTAGTTGGGCAAGATAAGATGAAAATTACTTGGATGATCATGGCACTTCGCCAATCTTGAAATATGGTACTTCGAAAGGGAATTATGTCGGAGGATATTAATTTGAGAGGAACATTAGATGTTTTCTAATTTTATACTTTTTCCGTTTCTGAAAAAGTATTACTATTATTTTTTTATTTTAATCTAAATATAAATTAAAATTTAAAATAATAATAGTACAGTATAATTTATTTAAAATAATATTTGATAATATAATATTTTTATTAAAATAATAAAGTTTCATTGTTCCAACTCGGTCCTTAGTGTTAAAATAATAAATTCGATAAAATCATAAAAAATATATTTCAAAAGTTTCCTTAAGCATTAACAGATCCTAAATAATATATAATTTAAAATTGTTTTTTTAAAAATAAAATTCACACATATTAATTTTTTTTCAAAATATGATTTAATTTTGGTTTGTTTTTCTTTAAACTTCAAAGCAAGTTGTATTTCATCCCTAACAGTTCGTACTGTACTCAAAAACCCGGAATCACGTTGTTGTATTGCAACAAGAAGTGTTGAAGTGTGATTGATATTTAGAGTGCTTGTATTTGTATTGCAATTAATCGATAATATAATATCTCTACAATATTATTCGATATTGTACTTAAAGTACAATTATTATTCAACCACCAAGTTAGGAATTATTCTTTAAAATAATACTCCCTCCGTTTCAGCAAAGTGTTACTATCACTTTTTTATTTTAGCCTAAAAATAGACCAAAATGAAAAAGTGATGGTAACATTCTTGCTGAAACGGAGGTAGTACTATATTATTTAACTTTAAAATAATAACTTATTATAGTTGGCATGCAATATATCTAGATTGGTGCCAATCAATGTTGAGTTGTGAACATAAAAGAACAAGGTGTACTTGAAGATGTTGCATAACGGATGATCGTATGATGATAGTTGGTGAGATGGCTTTGGATCTCGTCAAGATGGAGATTTTTAGGGATTTGACTCGAGCCAAAGCCAATAGGATCAGTCCCATGTGGAATAAACAGAGTTCTAGGTGAAGGCTAATAAATTATGGAATCTTCTAACATAATACCGAAGCCTTTTAGATAAAAACTTCATACCTGCAGCTAAAGATGGTGAAAGTTGAGACAATATCGCTACTATGTAGCATCTGTAGGATCCTTACTGGGTATCATATTTTCTCCCCCACCACTTTCACCCGCCTATGAAAAGCCATCTAAAACCCAAATCTGCAATGGTGAAGTCTTTTTTAGAAAGCACTATTTTTATCCATTTATGGGAATTCATCTAAAACCTAGATCTGTAGTGATGAACTTTTTTTTTTAAAAGCTGTATTTTCACCCGCTTATGGGAAGCCATCTAAAACCTAGATTTGTTATAGTAAACTTTTGTTTAGAAAGCCGTAATGTCATTGGACACTGTCCGAAAAAATAAGGGTATAAATCATTGGGCTTGAAACAGATACACATGTCAACCATTACTACAAATTTCACTGTCACGAGTTTATGTGATTCCTAATTCCTTTGACAATGAATTGATTTATTTTTTATGAAGCCAGTTAAAATCTCTAAATCTGATAATAATGCAATTAAAAAAAAAACCATTTCTGATTTCTGATTATTATTAAAATATTATATGAGCAATTTTTGTATTTATTGGGTCTTAAAGTTTTTAAGGAGACTAGGGAGGAGGGATTTAGCTCAAGATATAGTGCTCTGCAGGAACGATATTATCCAAAGCCATTCGCGGCTTCTCGCTTTGAACATTTAAATTTTGCAAATTTCCAATGGGAAGCTAGAAAAAAATTCCGAAATTAATGGCTTTTATAATTTGGGTAATGTATTTGTTCTTGGTTCCCTAATCCATAATAACACGACACGCCATTAACAACGGCATTCTCTTAGTATATTGTTAATCTGATATTTTGTAATGTGAACAAGACACAAAATAGAGCTATATAAGAAGAGCTACATCACACACAAGCAAAAACCAAGAGTGTATGGTTATTTGGTCTTTTATATCTTTTTCACGGCGACGAGATTATTAGTTTTTTGAAACTCAGTTATGTTGTAATTCTTTTCAAACAAAAGTAACCACAAATCTTTGGTTTTTAACTGATTTTCTTGCATGGAGATCTAAGCATTTTAATACACCATGGGCCGGAATCTTGTTGTTACAGCTCAATTTCCTCAAACATCCCAATCATCTTTAGATGTATACTATTTTTTCTGTTCTGAAAACTATATAATTTGCAAAAACTTACAAAAGCAATACTAGAATTGTATTGGTCATTTTATATCCAATTGAAATTTCTTGATCATTTAAGTTCAATATCTAGTTCATGGCATTTTTAAATGCAGTGCATACAAAACTTGTTCTCAAAGATAACGAGATTTATGATCAAAACATCGTGCAAGAAAATGTAAGAAACAAAAGGTTCAAAGGTTCATCAAATTATTGGGAATTATACTGCTTTGTGCAAGGATGGTTAACTTTTTGAACAACAACAAAGTACAAAATAATAGAAATTTATCATGAAATTATTTAAAATATATCCCGAATTATATGTCTCAGTTGAGGATACGTTCTGTAACGGTCGGAATTAAGGAAAATATCTCAGTCATCCATGTAAACCGTTAAATAATTAAAATCGTACTTGTGTGGCCTTACATATGCCACTTTGAGACCACTTATTTTCTTAATGTGCCTACATTGAGCCAGACGGCTTTTAGCTCAAGGGTAATTAAAATATCCGATACTTACACCCTATCACAGTTTTGTATAAATAAATTCTTTTCTTTGTTTTTTTTTAATACAGTTTTTGTTAAATTTTTCTAGGACGTCAACAAATATTATTTGTAGTTGCTTTAAAAAAATAAAATAAAAATTATAGCTTTACATAAAGAGAATTTCGGCAATTAATTTGCATTGTCCAACATTAATTTCATTCTTTTTTTATTCAAAACTTAAGTTATTCAATTTTTTAATCAGTTATACAATCAGTCGCTATAAACCAAAGAAAAATCTACGAGATTTAAATTATACTCTTTAAAAGAATTGATACTTGTAGTTTTTCATATAACTTTTAAAGTATTTAATTTGTTAAGACAACTCAATTTCCTCAAACATCTTAGTATGTAGATCTCTATAACCTTAAAAATAGTCGAATCAATAAACAACAAAATACACCAAGACATTGGTAATACATTCTTTGTCTTTTTTTTTCTCTCTTTTCTACTTTGGTTTGTTTTGGATGAATTCTGGTTAGAGACAACATATATAAGCACAAATTTGAAATGCATATAAAAATTGTTCCAGCCCAGCATAATATAGTCCAGCACATCACATGAGTTAGCCCAGCATAGCAGCTTCATATGTTATGCTGGGCCAGACTAATCGGCCCAGTGGCACAATATAGCATATGGTACGGATTACCACGTAGCACAGCACAACAAGCTAAGAAAGCACGTTATAACATTATAAAACACTACACAATATGGTATAATATGACACATTTTATGTATATTTTACAAAAGAGTGTTTACTATAACAAATTTTTGATATTTTATCTTCGTCATGTTGTGTTATATATAACAACATATATAATATCTAAATATCTAAAAAATATCAACTTTAAAAAATATAAAATAAATTTCTAACACGACACAACACGATACGTCTTAATTTTTGGTATAGTACAGCATACCACGTAACACGATAGATTTACCTTTTAGTGGGCTGTACTGAATTGGACCGGTGTATTTTACACCTCTATACGCGTGCATGCAAAGAGTGCATACAACTATCTTTGCAATTCGTTAACTTTAAGCTCACATGATTTTGTTGCAATGGAATTCCAATGCGAACTGAAATTAGTTCAACAATCACTGCTGATAGCGATTTATCCCATCAAGACTAGAGGCACTAGGAGTAAAAAAAAATGTGAAAATTAAATACGCACAAATAATTGTTGGGGACTACATGCCCTTACTTAACCACATAACTGGGTATAAACTTTTTGTTTTGAATTTCTGCTGGGTCTAGAGCACTGCTAAAGTTGGATACTGTTTAAACATCCAGATTTTTAAATACTTTCTTGATAACCAAAGTGGATATTTTAACTAATTGATTTTAGGAAAACTGACACGATTACCCTTTTTTATCTCTTAAACAGGTCAACTGATACCCAACGTGTTACTTAACGTGTCTAATAGGAGAATTACATACCTCACAAACATTGAATTGGTAACGAAGATGTTGTTTCAAGACTTGAAATAATCGATAGTAATGCTGACTAGAGATAAAAACCAGTTGAGAACTGATACTGTTTGCAGTGGATTCGATTGTTGCTTTTGAAGCATTTTAAGAAGATTTTAGAGATTGAGACAAGTGAGGAATATGGGTATGATATGAAGGAGTATGATTAATGTGTTAAACCTTATGAGTTGTGTTTTGTTTTACATTACTTGATAAGCTTTATACAAAAGGAGATAGAGTAACAGATTCCTAGTCTGTGGGAAAGTTACAGAAGTTGTTCCTATAGTTGTGGGTTGTTACTGACTTGACTTGTTCTTGTGCAGGTAGTCAGGGATGCTAGCTGTACCTGCTATCATGCCCCCTCAAGATGGACCGCGAGAGAGGAGTCCAATCTTGGATTTTAGTTGTAGAAATCTTGAACTTGGTAAAGGTTTTGTAAGTGCATCCGCTAGCTGATCAGCAGATGAAACATGTGCTACTCGCAATACACCTTTTTGGACCTGATCTCTTATGAAGTGAAAATCAATGGCGATGTGCTTCATTCGCGAGTGGAAAACCGGATTTGCACAAAGTTGCGTAGCTCCCACATTGTCACAGTAAATCACAGGACATGTAGACAATCGAATTCCCAGATCAGTGAAGAGAGAAGTCAACCAATTGAGTTCAGCTGCAGCATTTGCCACAGCCCTATATTCCGCTTCAGTCGACGATCGGGCTACTGATTTTTGTTTCTTGGAACTCCAGGAAATAGGATTGCGACCAAGGTAGACAATATAGGCGCTGGTAGAAGAGAAGTCTTCCTTGTTGCCCCCCAGTCTGCATCCGAGAACACTTGTAACTCACTGTTGGTGTGGATGTGATCAGAAAAGGCATGTAGCTTTAGAGGAGATTCCCTATACAGTTGAATACCGTCATTGATTGTGCCGCAAAGATAACGTAGAAGTCGTTTAACAACCTGCCAGTTTGTTGTTGTGGGTGAATGCATGTATTGTGATAACTTGTGACTTTTATTGCAATTGCAGGCATTACATGAAAGATTGGTTGACATTTTAGGAAGCTGTCCTAAGTTATTTGTGGACACAATGTGTTGTAAAATAGGATAGGATGGATGCCCAAGTCTTTGATGCCAGCAGAAATTGTTGAGTTTCATGGTTGAAAAGGCATACTTTGTGTGTGTCAGTGGCCACTCATAAACACCATCTTTAGTTGGTCCTGTCATCAGGGTTGCTCATGTGCATAGCTTGATAGACACATTTTAGTGTCTAATTTGCACCTTAATTTCTAGTGAGTTAGTATTCGATTTTGTGTCTATTACGTGTTGTTATGCTGTTGTAGGTACATGAGAAGAATAAAGATTTGTGGAAAAATTGGCTCAAAAAGTGTTCAAAGCACCCGGGAAAATGGATCAAGGCACCCACACTTTGGATTGGGGCACCCTTGGATCGGGCTGAGCTGGATCGGGTCAACCCAGCGAGCCAGCGAGTCAACCCAGCGAGCCAGCGAGTTAACCCAGGATCGGCCGATCCAACTCATCGGGAGTTCCTGTTTCAACGGGAAAAGGATTTGTTGCGATTTTTGGGTTGTTTTCGGCAATTGAAGATGACCCATTGCAATTAGAGTTGGAAGAAATCGAAAGACATCAAGAAATCCCAGAAAATCAGCTCGGGAAACCCAATTTTGGCCGGAATCAGGACTCGGTTCCTGTTTGGATTGGGATTGAAGAATTGGAGTGATTTGAGAGAGTTCTATTAGGTTTAGAACTCTCTCTAGGGTTTGTGAAGTCTATAAATACGAAGTGAAGCCAAGAAAATGAAAGACAGAAGCCTAGGGAGCGATTCAGAAGAAATCCGGTGAAGTTCCGGTGCCGCCGGTGACCTGCTGGTGCTCCGGCCGGCGTGTTCTTCATCCACCATCACCGAAGAAGACGACTCAGTAACATTTATAAGTGTTGCTGTTCCACTGTTGCAGCTCTGCTCCTGTTGCGTTAAGTTTTGAACGTTCTGTTGCTTAAAGCTCTTTGTAACAGCTAAACCCTGTTCTGTGACACTTATATACGTATCTGTTCAGCTGTTGCACTATTCTTAAACCTTGTAATCAATATTTTGAGCAATGAAATCAACTTTTGAGCAAGTTTTCTTCACCATGGGGTAAGTTTATTTACTGGGATGATGGATAAGGTATTTTTCTCAATTTTATGTGATTTAATTATTTTCAAATAATTATTTATAATTCTTTTATTATTATTTGCATGGATTTAAATTAGAAAAAAATGGTTTTTATTAAATAGTTGTGTTCTCTTTTGATGGGTCATGCTTAGTTAATTACTCTTGATGTCTCATGCTTAGGATTTACAATTATTCTTTTAGGAAACATATTTTTGGCAAACTTGAATTAAATTGTTAAAAAGAATTACATGATTAATCACATGAATTGTTAGAAATAACTGAATCCTGATTCCTAGTTTTCTCCATAATTTCTAAAAATCATCTCTAGTGTATTTTCCTGATTTTTATTAGTTTAGGTTAAGTCTAATATTTTCTAAAATCATTACCTTCACAAGTTCGAGAATCGAACCTCATTTTACCACTATATAAAAACACATCAATTTTTGGCGCCGCTGCCGGGGACTTGTTTTTTAGGTTTAGGGTTTTAGATTTATTTTTAGGTTTTTATTTTTTTTTACTTTGTTCTATTTTACGTTTGTTTTGGTATTTTTCCTTTTTACTACAGGTTCGATTTTGGATCGAAAAGAGATTACGCCCAAGTTTTGGAATTAAACCTAAAGACTTGGAATTAAAAAAGGGAAAAGCTTAAAGAACGAAAAAGAAGATCGAAGAGTTTATTTTTTTTTAATTAGATTTTTAGTTTATTTTAATTAGTTTTAATTAGTTTTAATTATTGTATTAGGGTTTTTATTAATTCTGTAATTTTTATTTTATTTTTGGACACTTTTGGACATTATTTTTAGGACATTTTGGACATTTTATTTTTAAACCCTACGGAAGGGTAATTTTAAATATCAAACTGTGTGCAGGGACGGACGACAATTACGATATTGTCTCGGCCCCTCGGGTTCGCACACTATTAAAAAGGATATTAGTGGCCCGAGTCGACTTCAACGGTTCGTCGCCCGTCTAGAACGGGAGGTAAATTTCGACCAACCCACGAATCTCCTGTCAGTGGGTTTTCTGGACGCCTTTGTATGCATATATGCTGAGGACTGAATACGGAACTTAATTTCTGCATAGTAAAGGGCAAGGCCTGGCCATACAAGATAAGGTTTCGGATTTCATCACCGTCTCCTTCTTGCCCGCCTTAGGAAAACGAAACCTTCACGAACCTAAGCTTAAAATCTTGACTAGAAAGAGACCGATAAGGTAACGAGCTTATAGGAAAATCGGTTGGAAGGACTGTATTGGTTACCTTATTAGCCTAACTCAAAAAGCAGGAAGATTAGATTAAAGTTGATTAGAGCCGCCCTGTAACCCAGGGAAGCGTTGCCAAAGAGACAGGGGTATCAAAGCTCCATTGAGCTTCTCCTGTTTCTCTTCAACTTGATTTAACTCGGATCGCTCAGAGAGATTCGCTAAAATTGTAACCAGTTGCCTTCTGAAAGAATAGAAGCTGGTCTAGAAACAATCTAAGTGGAACCATCATGCTTGTTGTTTGCTAGATTAAGGTTTGATTTGGTTGAGTCAGGGCACGATTGTGGTTGATAAATTTCTTGTTAGGGTTTTTGCATACCAAGAACGCCCTTAAGGCGAACTTGGGATAGACCGTGTCAGCAATGACAACTCTGAAGGATTTGTGGAATCCAACCAGGACCTTACGTCCATCTTGCATCAAGTTAGCCGCTACTGAAGTGAGCTACGAACTGAAACCCAAAATCATCCAGATGCTTCCATTATTCTTAGGAAAAGAGAACGAGAATCCCTATTTTCATGTTAGGGAGTTCGAGGAAATATGTAGCACAATCAGGATTAGAGACTTGAATGACGAGTCTATTAAACTTAGACTATTTCCCTTTTCACTAAGAGATAGAGCCAAGTCATGGTGGTATAGCTTGGCCCCTCAGTCGATTGAGACCTATGCCCAACTTACTTCATGTTTTATTCAGAAATTCTTCCCTAAGAACAGAATATCCTCAATTAGGCAGAAAATTTTCTCGTTTTCTCAGCAAGAGGGAGAGTCTCTGTATGTTTATGTAGAAAGGTTCAACGACTTAGTGTCCCAATGCCCAGACCACGGTTTAGATGAGTTAAGTCTAGTTCAGATTCTCTATGAGGGTTTGGATTATGCGACTGTAACCTTGGTTGAGTCCTTGTCAATCGGAGAAGTCGACAGTAAGACTCCTGCTGAGGCGATGCAATTTCTGAGTGACATCGCCGAGAAAACCCATCAGTGGGAAAGCAATAGAAATCCCAACCCATTAGAATCCTTATCTAGAAGGCTAGAACTGGTCGAAATGAATCAAACTAGTAGTTTAGAGCCCCAACCCAATCCAGGAGGTGTCTGGAGAGAAACCTCAAAATTAAGAAGCTTTTCATGTAGTTCTTCAAATGTTATGTTGGTGTCTCTTGCTTGAACGGCTCTAACCAACTCCTTGTAGTCATCATTGAGTCCATCCAGGATTCTATCTGTTATTTCTTCAGCATCAATTGGTGCTCCAAGAAGGGCTAAGTCATCTGATTTGGTTTTTATTGACTGCATGAACTCAGTGACAGTAAGAGATCCCTTTTCAATATTTTTGAGTTGGTGTTTTAGCTGTTTGATTCTTCCTCTAGATGGCTTTGCATATGTATTGGCAAGGGTTGTCCAGGCTTGTTGAGATGTGTTAGATTGTGCTATGAAAGGTACGATTGAAGGTGATAGAGAGCCAATTAGTGCATTGAGAATTAGTTGATCTTGTCTGTTCCAGAGGTTGTATGCTGGATTGTTTGCTGTTGTTTGATCAGTGGTAATTGTTTGTGGTGGGCAGGGAGTGGTTCCATCTACATAACCAAGAAGATCATAACCCACAAATAGAGTTTTGAACTGAAGTTTCCAGGAGATGTAGTTGGTTGTAGTTAGCTTCAATGGGGCTTGTGCAGCAACTTTGATACTGACAAGAGTTTGGTTGGGATTGTTGGTGTTGAGAATGGGGTTGTTATTGGTTTCTGCCACTGCGGTTGGAATGAAAAGAAAAAAAAAACTGGATCAAGGATCTGATACCATGTTAAACCTTATGAGATGTGTTTTGTTTTACATTACTTGATAAGCTTTATACAAAAGGAGATAGAGTAACAGATTCCTGGTCTGTGGGAAAGTTACAGAAGTTGTTCCTATAGTTGTGGGTTGTTACTGACTTGACTTGTTCTTGTGCAGGTAGTCAGGGATGCTAGCTGTACCTGTTATCATAATGTTGGGTTGTTGTAGTTAAATCTAGAAACAAGAAAACTAAGTCGACAAAGTTTGACTTGTTCTTCACAGTTCAGGCCTAATCTTGCCGTTACTCCCAAGATTTCTTCTCGTGGCTAAATCTTAGGTTTGATTGAAGTTTGGAGGCGGACTCAGTGGCTCAAGTTTGGATTATCGATTGTGGGTGAAAGTTTATAGAGAAAAATCAGTGAAGACCGATTCTTTTGCCGCTGAATAATGAGGATTGCTAAGTGTTTTCTAAGTGATTGAAGTCTGTTGATGTTTAGGAAGAATGGGTTTTACTCAAACTCGAGTTATTTATGAATTTGAGCAAGTTTTCAAATAAGAACACACTTGAAAGGAAGGGTGTTGTTGATGTTGTTTTAGGAGATAAAAGACGGTAGTTGATTAAGTGTTTAGGGATTATGAATGATTATAAATGGTTGGTTTGTTCTCGGATTTGAATTTGATGCAAGGAAGGAGATACAATGGGTTTAGGAAATCAACAACATGCTCATCGCTGGATCACCAGTTTCTCGCACAGAGGTGCTTGTGGAAAGGCCTGAATGGGTATTTCTTTACAACTTTTAAGTTCATCCGCGACCAGTTTAGTTTCACCAAGTTTTCCATGGGTTCTGGTGGATGTTTTCGAAAGATTAGGAGTTGTTTTAGCAGTTGGTTTGATGGTGAATGTGATGATAATGGTGGTAGATTTATTGCTTGAAATCATGGATTAGTGATTTTGGTTGTGTATAATATATTGCAGGTGATTACTACGATAAACATAAAAATTTGATTAAAATTTGATTAAAATCATTCCAAAAATAAAAATTTCATTAAAATTTGACTTATATAACCCAAATCAGATACAGAGAACGTTTAATTTAGAAAAATAATTTTTTTACAAAACTAGAAATAGATTTGATATCCTGATTTTTGTTTTCCCAATTTAAAATGAGATTTGTTAGAATCAAATGATAATCCTCTGGTAGGTAAACTCATAACTAATCCACTAGCATTAGTATAAGTCTTTGATTAGTATAAGTTTTTGACTAAAGCTCGTCTTTTGTCTGATGGAATTAATTGTCACAAATTTCATCCATCTTCAATTTCAAAAGATGACGAATTGGTTAGGGGCTTAGGACAAGTGTGGGTATGAAATTTTTAAATAAATCAATATAAAATAACCAATTAAATAAATTATTTTAGTAAATTAAAACGTTATTGAATTAAACAGAATGTTTGACCTAAACCCACTCCCGGTGGAGTCCGACGGGGGTGGTGTAGTTTTTTCAGAAATGAGTTTTGTGTTCTATGGCTGTATTGTTTAGGGATAATTTGGTCCTAAGTTATGAGAATAATTGGAGGGTTGACAACGAGTTTCGTTTTTCTACTATCAAATTCTTAAGAATCCAATAACTTTAACAAAATACTTATCTATGTATCAAGATTTAATGGAATTCAGGGAAGTTTTTCCATATTAACTATCTTATTCAAATGATATATATTTCATAATTACAAGAGTCAAATACAAGCCCACGATATCTACAAGCATTCTTCAATAATACCCTTTGTTAAATTGAGCAACTAGTACTAGCTAGAAAATCAATGTTATGAAAACTCAATTACACTCTATTTCTTAGTAAACTTTTAATGTTTCGAATGTGAATGATGATCTATCAATTCCTTGGACACCACCAACTTGATGAAGCAAATTTTGTATATTAAGAACCCATTTCTTTCTATGGCTTTTACTCTTGCACTTGAACTCCAAAACCCCCTGTGCAGTTTTCAAACTGAAGTAACAACTTCTATCTTCTTCTGTATTATTAATGTTCTTCTTAATCTTCGCTTCTTGGTTCGACCATATCGTAATTTCATTGTCATCGTATACACCATAAACAATATCTATAACATGAAATTAAAGTTTGATAAATCTTACAAAAATTAATAATAAATAGATTAAAATAAAAAATGATAGTATCTCTTTTATTGAAAAGAGATAGTACGTATTATGTAACTTCTTAAATGGATATGAAATAATTTGTGTCCAAGAAAACTTACATTTCTTCTTCTTCTTAAATGCTACTCCAACATGTTTGCTTTTAAGCTTTACCATTACGTCTAAGCTTTTGTTGAGGTAGACAGAGACTTGTTTCCAGTGAACAACTCCTATAAGAGTTTTTCAAATTCCAATCAATTATACAAGATTCATTGATACCAATTCAGAGAGCTTAAACAGCAGCAGCAACGCCATTTTTGGGCAAGAAAAAGAAGAAGAACAGATAAATGAGAATTTATGGTGATTTACCTTTCCCAATGCAATGAAGCAATTCGCCCTTGCAAGGAGCATCATGCTGTATCTCATGGTGATCAGAAATTTCGCTTGAATAAGATGCTGCTGATGAGAGACCAGTCCTGTCATACTGATAAGGAATTACTGCTGCAGCATTAATATTCCTCACTTCTTTAGCTACTAGTATCGCTTTCAGGGCAGCTTCTCCGCGTAAAGCTTTAAAAAGAAAACATTAGTGTTTCAATGTACAATATAAACGCTGCTACAGATGACACGGCACACGGATTAATCCGTGAGAACCAATTGATGAGAAAGGATGTAAACATTATACCTGTTGCAGCCGCAGCAGTTAGGGTTATCAGATCTCCAGGACTTCTAACATCCACAGCTGATTCAACAACAGAACTAACTCTGTCATGATTTGCTCCTACTGCTTCAGCCATTTCTAAACAATGCGATGCTAATAGCTCTGTAGCTGATGCTATGGCAGCTGCCATCTTTGATCTTGGGTTTTCTACCGCTGCAGTGTTTGTTATAGAAACCAAGGCTGCAGCAACACCGGCGACCGTCAATGCAGCGTGTACCCTGGCATTGTCTATACGTGTCTTCTCCTTCTTTGTCACCTTGTTGTTATTACTCAACTCTTTGTTAGTTTGAAACCATTTCCCGATTGACGATGTTCTTCCGGCATTAACTGAATTCACTGTCTTGTATGGCTGTTGCACGGTTCCAAAAACATCGATCCGAATTACATTACATACTAATTCAAAGGAAACCAATAGATCCGATAAAAAAGAAAAAGAAATTTAAGTTCCTTCGGTTTAAGATCAAAATATTGCAGCTTTCTAAACATTCAATTGGATTGAATTTGAGCTATAATACAGGAATTAGTATATACTTACATAGTTTGGTGAAACAAACATAGGTTGATTATTCGTAGTGGATTGCTGTTTACTATCACAAAGAAAACGATTCTGCTTGTGAGCAGCCAAAGCTTTGGAAATTTCAGAAGCAGAGAGACTCCAAGATCTTGACAAGAATCCCATTGGTTCTTTTGGTGTCTGTGGGGGAGGAATTGACGATACCGTCGACGATGATACTGAAGATGGTGTTGAATCTAATTCTGCATACTCCACAACATTCTCTAATCCATGGATAGAAATATGCTTATCCCAATTCATGTATGCTTCATTCACCATATTTGTAACTGAAAAACAAAGAAAAACCAACAAATAGTGGGTTCAGAGTTTGTGTATTTTGTTTAATTGGAAGGACTTGAGATATATATATATATATATAGGAGACACTAAACAGAGTACTGATTCTAGAATATTTAAAAAAATTATAAGATTATAGAGAGAAAGTGAGGACATTACAGCTAAGATTGTTAGAAGAAGAAGAAGAAGAAATGAAGAAGTCCTCCTCGTGCTTGTGAATTTTCTCCATGATATCAGGTTGGCAAGCCACCTTCTTGTCTTTACTTTTTTAAAACCCAAGAAAAATGAAGGAAAGATTTTCGATTCTTGTCAAGTTCTTCAACAAATCTAGGATACCCAACTCTGGAAGTAATCTCTAGTCTGTACTATATGTTTTTTTTTTTGTATTGTATAAAATGAAAAAACTATTGTTTTGTATAAAGCGTAGAGGAAACAAAGTCTCAAACCAGTTCAGAAGACATTCCACTTTCTAAGAGCAGTGCCTCTGGGTATTGTTCCCCCTTTTCATGGTGGGTTGCACGAGTAGCAGTTGATGTTTGAGAATTGAGACCTTACTTTTACTTTTTCTTTTTGAAAAAGAGAAATAGTATCGTATCCACATGGTGTAACTAGGATTTAAATTCCTTGCTTCTCCTTGGTACAACCACCAAGCCAAGCCTCCCAAGTAGGGATGTCAACGGATGTCATTGAAACGGATATTGGCTCAGCCGATTTTGATATCCGATAAGTTCCGACGAAATTTTAAACTTTAAATTCGATTCCGTTTCGATAAGTTTATCGGATATCGAATATTATCCGATAAACATCAGATAACTGATATAAATCTTAACACCTGTTTTTTCACTTTAAATTTTCGAGAATTTCCGATAGTTATCCGATAATTATCCAATAATTATCCGATAACTTTCGATAACTTCCGATAGTTTCTGATACTTTTCGATAATTTCTATATGCTACCGGTATCGGATGTTATCGGACGGATACTGGCTCAGCCGTTTCCGTTTCGATCACACGAAAATATCCGATACAATATCCGTTTTTGACATCCGATATCCGTTATACCGGATAATACCTTATAGGATCCCGAATTTTCGGAAATGACTATCGGATTTCGGATTGGGATTGACAGCCCTACTCCCAAGTCTGGACTTAAAGGTTGTTTGGATCTCTACTTTTGGATAATAAAAACATTTTGTTTCATAAAAGATTATTTTTTATTATTAAAAATTATTTTGATATTTTTTATCCAAGCTAATTTTTGATTTTTTTTGTTCTAAAAGCTAAAAATTATTTCTTAAATAATTTCAAAACATAAATATTAATAATAAGACACTTGCACATAGCTTATTGACTTACTCACACAATGTAAGCCGAGGTCTCCTCCAAAATAAGTTTCAAAAAAGCAAGGATCGTAAAAAACTATCGATTGATTTTCGCTGAAACCGGATATGGACCGAACTGATCAGGCATATACGGTTCCAGAACCGAATTGATCCTGGTCAGAACAGGTATCAGTTCCATAATAAAAAAACGACCTTAAACTGGTCCGGCTTTGAGTTTTTCAAAAAAGCGAACCGAACTGATATTTATGCAGCCCTAGTTAGTAAATGCATGAAGTCATCTTAACCCATTTTAGAGAAGTGTGTCTACTTTGTCATCCATCAAACGCCATGTATGAGATCAAGAGTCAAGACGCTCCATGGTGGACTAGTCTTTTTGAGATTTAGATTCTAATTTCTTTTTGTTGTTTTACTAATCAGTCTTTCGGTGGTGGGCAGGCGTGTACGGCAATCATTTCACTATGTAGTCTTTTTTCATCTCCTTTATTTAACCAAAATTTAAAGATTAAAACCTCAATTTGTCCGTTGGAAATTTATTTCAAGTTTGGGTTTGTTAATTATGGTTCATTTTAGAGATTTTCTTTCTTTTTCTTTTTCTTTTTTATCTATTATCTATTATAAAGTGAGAATTTATATCTTTTAAGTATCCATAATCATAAGTAGCTAGTTGCTGTAATAATGTTGGCCTCTGTCATGGTACTCAAGCTTTTGGATTACACCGGATCTAAAGGCAAGTCCTGGTCGGGCAACCATACAGAGAAAGTGAAAAGTAAAGACATGCTAAATATACAATAGTATTTATTCGGCTGCCTGTATCAATCTTCTTGTACACAGATCTACAGATGTAGTATGTACTTTGTATGTTTTTATAGTATGTTTAATGTACAAATATGAGTTAAAGACAGGAACTTGATGAGCATATGTCAAAGAAAACTTAAGCTTTTTTTTGGTGAATCCAATTGATCGTAGTACGCAGTCTTTTTTGTGATGTATTGTTTGTAAAGAACAATTTTGTGATATCAATAAAACCAAAAGAAAATTTAATCAGGAATCATGTATATATCCACCAAGTTAATAAAATCTTGCAAGTTTGGTACTTCTCTGCATGATTTCTGGTAACCGCCGATACGGCTCCGTATCGGCCATAGCAGCAATATCTTATCCGAAACTGTTGATAACGATCCAAGATTTTTGGTTTGTATGTAAAGTCAGTTCCTTGTTAGATGATACATTCCATATCAACCTGTATCGATAGGTACATATGGATAAACCTGATATTGACTAATAGATAATAGAATAAGACATGTCAACGTTAGAGCCTACCTAAAATTTTACACCAATTTAAAATTAAAATAAAATATATAGTTATTGTACATGAAAATGTATCTAAAAATATTATGTATATAAATTTATATTATGAAGAACGACAATTTATTTATTAGACAAAAATTCTCAGTTTCGATTGCTCTGAAATCTTTTGATAGCACCGATATCACCATAACGTATTTGTATCAAAACGGACTAATACGACACCGATTTCCGGTACGGCATACCATACTTCTCTCTAACGTTTTAACTTAGAAACCCATAGACCTAATTATTTTCGAAAATCGATTTACAAAGGTAGGATTGTCTAAGATTTTTAAATTTCACAAATACTTAGGATCTAGGTGATGAAGGACTATTTCTAACACATTTGTGTCACGAAGGGTTTTGGATTGAAAAAAACGAAAACCAGCCACATGTGGAAACCCAAGATCAGAAATATCATCTTATGATTCCCTTGTCATCAAAATGCCCAACAGCCATTATTCGTACTTAAATTCTCACATTTTACACCATCGTATTGCTCCATCCATACTTAACTTATTTTAGGGTTGGGCTCATATTAGTAAGGATAACATCAGCACGCTCTATGTGACTACCAAAAAACTGATCTGATGATCACAACCACATGAATTCAGATGATCAAAATGGTTGATGGTTTATGTAAAAAGAAACTCCATTACAAGGTAATGAAAATTGGTCATTGAAGGATCGTTCCCCCCATCTGACCTAGCTCTCTCTTCTTCCAGAAAGTCCCCCATCCCTCTTACACGGTTATCCTTATCTTAGCTTTGAAGAACTCTTGGAATTGATTAGTATGCTGCTTCCACTTCAACTATGTGCCACATTTCCTAGTTATAAAGATAAGTGAGAAAAAAATCATTGACTCCATAGTACGATACAAAACTGGTGACAATACACCATGTGATAAGTTGTTTCATCTTCTTAGTAAGGTCTTCTTGGAGTCTCTATAATGTATGTTGTTGTAGAATTGTATCCTGCTTCGGTTCTTAATCGCTTTCCACATGTTGAGGTAGATTTATTGTACTTACATTTTTTCCTTTTCTTAAGGTTTGTTCGAAGAACAATTCTTAAGAAAACGTCATCATGTCTTGCTCGTACCGTACTTTGGTGGTTGATGTTGCTGATGCACTGCAGTGCGTCTTGGCTAGGTATGATGCATCTATCTTCTTGTTGGTGCTTCTTGGCAATGGTCTGGAGCATCTTGTTCCTAGATCATGTGATGCCCCCGCGGTTGCCTTGCGCCTGGCCTTTTCATGATAAAGGAATGAAACTGATCCATTCAAGAATAGAGTTTTGCTGCCAAACTTACACATAAGCGCACATTAATGTAAAAATATCATCCAACATGTTATAACCAGAAATGATAAATAGATTAATGAGCTGTCAATTATTCAATCTTTACGAAAATTTGTACTATTGAATCTAGTATAAAAATATAAGTCAATCAGGGATTCAAACTCAAGGTGATAGTCGAGATGGATCATGTGTCATTGGACGCAGATTTGTACATACGTGCCAATGCCTGTGTGAGAACCTGTCATCTCTAATCGGAATGGGTCAGGTGTCAGGTGTCATTGGACGCAGATTTGTACATACGTGCCAATGCCTGTGTGAGAACCTGTCATCTCGATTGTAATGTAGGTATGAATAAGATAACCTTTTATGACTCATAAAAACAGGGTTTTTTCATAAAAACAAAATGAATAAAGCAAGAGAATTGTAAAATTTCAGATCCAGGAGTGATGGGGTATTTAGCTCTTTTGTAAAATTCCAATCAATGGTACTTCATGAGTTTAGAAGTATATGAAGTAAGAAGAATGATGAGTGAAGTATAAGAAGTACTAATTCTTGAATATATGTATCCGCATATAAAAGGATATGAAATATGAAATATGAAGTATAGACCCTCGAGGAAGTATTCTTCGCATAAGAAGTATGAAGTATAAGCAATATGAAGTATTGATCCTTGAAGAAGTATTCTCTGCATAAGAAATATGAAGTATAAGCATTATGAAGTATTGATCCTTGAAGAAGTATTCTCTGCATAAGACGTATGAAGTATAACTAATTTGAAGTATCGATCCTTACAGAAGTATTCTTCGCATAAGAAGTATGAAGTATAAGCAATATGAGGTATAAGCAATATGAAGTATTGATCCTTGAAGAAATACTCTGCTCATGGTTCCTTTTTGCCCCTGCTGCCCCCTGTATGTTTAAGAAGAAACAAAACAAAGGATACAATAATATATGTTAAAGAGAGAATTGAACATTTATCTTTTCTCTTTTGTTATAGCCAGGGATACAATGGTATCTACTGTGAAAGATTCACACAAAAGATTAGAAAGAACGATTGTTAAGAAAATTCAGTTTAAAAACAGTAAAATGGTTCAACAAAGCTTAATTCAGTTGAGATATAATCTGTTAAAAATCATTTTTTCACCTGCGTTTTCAAGAAAAACACAACAAAAAACGCAATATTATATGTTAACAAAAGAATTAAACACATAAATGGTATCAAGTGTGAATGATCTGCAAATAATATTAAAAAGTAAGTTGGTTTAACATATCAGATTCATGTTCTTTTAACTCTCAATAAACAGAAATAAAAACCAGAAAACAATACAAAAATTTATTCATGGTTTATAAGAATCGTAGATTATTAATGAAAACAATGCATCAAAGAATCAGAAAGAAGATTTCACAATTAAAGACCATAGTTCAAAAGGGAAGAAAAGACAAACAGAAGATCCTTTACCTGAACGCAATCTCATTATGTTGAATCTGTGCTTAGAAAATATAACCAGTTTGATTGTAAACCTGCTTGTACTCCATATGATCCTTGTTGTAGACTCAAAAAGAATAAGGGTAATGGAGTTTCACAACTTGAATATTCACGTGTTATAGGAAGTCTAATGTATTTAATGAATTGTACGAGACCATACATTGCTTATGCAGTGAGTAAGTTGAGTAGGTATACTTGTAATCCAGGGCAGGATCATTTAGATGCACTTATTAGAGTGTTAAGGTACTTAAAGTACACTTTGAACTTTTGTTTAAGTTATGAGAGATACCCTGCGGTCCTTGAAGGATTTTGTATTGCAAACTGGATATCAGACTCAGAGGAGTCTAAGTCTACGAGTGGATATGTTTTCACTCTAGCATGCGGGTCTGTATCTTGGAAGAGTTCCAAACAGACATGTATAGCTCGATCCACTATGGAATCAGAGTTTATTGCGTTAGATAAAGCAGGAGAGGAAGCCGCTTGGCTAAGATATTTTTTAGAAGACATTCCTTTTTGGCATAGGCCTGTGCCAGCTATATCTATACATTGCGATAGTCAAGATGCAATAGCTAATGCTAAAAACAACAACTATAATGGTAAGTCTATACACATTCGTAGAAGACACAATTCCCTAAAACAACTAATCGCAACTGGCTTTATTTCTGTTGACTTTGTGAGGTCTAAGGAGAATATCGCGGACCCTTTGATGAAAGGTTTGTCCAAGGAGATAGTTAGTAATGCATCGAGGGGATGGGGCTTAAGCTCATCAATTAAACTTGCCATGAAGGATACTCAACCTTGCTGACTGGAGATCCCAAGATCAAGGTTTCGAATGAGACAACTAATTTGTGGTGGGTTAAAGGAAACACTATCAGAGAATTTCATTCTCTGTCCTTTCCCTATGATGTAGACGTGATAGTATGACTGCATGTGAAGGGTGACTTTTTATTAACTCTTAATGAGTTTTATAGTTTCAATTTAAGATTGAAGTGGGGTGTAGCAGTAAACACTCTTGATGAAACTCACCTATCTGAATGAGGAAGTGGGCCGCTTCCTATGAGAATTGAGTTGATTCTCTAGAGCATTCTGAGAAACGGGATACGTCCAGGAAAAAAATGGATACAATGGCACGAACTTAACAACACTTAGAGAGATATCACGCATGGAAGTTATTGATGAACTACACCAAATGATGCCAGTTCAAGACATCTCGTTCACTGTCCATCAAGTAGTTCCGGTAATTTCTCACTAAGCAAAGGTTCAAGACCTTATGTACACCTATTGCCTAAGAGGTATTTCTCGCTTTCTGATTTCTGATTTTTATCGGGTTTTCATTCATATGGGGGATTGTTGGAGAAAATGAACTATTATTATTACTTGTTTTGTTCTTGGTAGGAATGGATCTTAGGACCAAGGGGTCAATAAGGAACTAAGCTAACTAGCTCATTTTCACTTTTGTGAATGAATCTTTAGTCCCATATTGGAGAAACTAAAAATGATTCCTCTTCTTATTATAGAAAGTTTCTTCTAAGGGAGGGCCCTTAGGGTTTAAAAGCTTTTGTGGTTGGGGGAGGACTAAGGCAATGGGCTAGTTGGTGAAACCATGTTTTTCACACATGTGTCGCACCGAAGCACGCATGGCTCGGGCTCGGGTGCGGGTGCGCTTGCGTCTTGCGAGCTTGCGAGCTTACATGCTTGTGAGCTTGTGAGTTTGTGTGCTTGCAGACTTGCGGCTACGGCTGTGGGTGCGGGTGTGGCTGTGGCTGTGGCTGCGGCTGCGGACTAAGTTGTGTCGCGGGTGCGGGCGCAGCCAAGGATGCGGACCAACCAAGACTTACGTTTTTGAAACAAAATATATTTTCTTAAAAGAGTTTATGACTAATCCAAATCTTGTTTTAAATGTGAGGGCGTATGACCCGGCGAGATTTTAGGAGAGAATTATTCTTAACCGTTTTACATCCGTTTTAACCATTATCTCCGTGCTTCATGCTTGGAATTAAATTTCAACCATAACGTCCGTGATTCATGCACATAATTGATTGACACGTTCTCTTCTTCTACCTATAAAAGAAAACGAATTTCACCATTTGAACTCACTCCAGAAGCAGCTGCTATTCTGTCTTCTTTTCCCCTCTTCCTTCTTTGTTTTGCGCACATTGCTTGTTTGTTTCCTTTCATCTAAATTGTTGTTAAGTTCCAGAGGGTGAATAGTATTGTGCTTATACTATTCATAACGGACAGTTCTATCCTGGACACATCTCCTCTGTTGGGGTATATCATCTCTCATTATTGAGGAGTACCCGAGGACTATTGTGTTAAGGACAATTTGCTGAGCAGGTGGCTCTGTCCATTGTGTGTATCAATCAGAGATTTCTTAACCTTAATAATTTCTTCTGTTTAGTGTTTTCCATTGTTGCAGATCCAACAAAACTCATCTACAGCAAATTCTTTATCGATAACAAAAAAAAAACATTTTTGTATCCCAAATTTCGTTACAGTACATGATTAATTTTTTTGTCAGAGAAAGTTTAGGTTATTTCTGCAGGCAATACCTACACATGGATTAGACGATAGGGTGACCGTATTTGGTGGCATTTTGATTGAAGATGCAGCAACATTTACCTTAGTTTACACCGTCTTTGCATCCAAGGACCCGCAAAGAAGATCATCGGACGGCATAATTGGAGCCATAGTAACAGGATTCATAGCTGGTGTCAACATCTTGGCAGTTGGTCCTTTTACCGGCGGTTCAATGAACCCAGCCAGATCATTTGGACCATCAATAATCACCTGTGATTTTAAAAACCATTGGGTTTACTGGTTGGGACCCCTAATAGGTGGTGGATTAGCTGGATTGTTATATGATAAGATTATGTATTCCCACCATAATCAGTCCTCCTATGAGCCTTGAGTTGGCCGGCATTATTAAAATGGGGAATTATTGATTTGTTTATATCTTAAATGGGCTTATAAGTTGGCTGTTCCCGATATTAGAGATACTTATAACAAATTAACTTGGCTTTTGATGAATTTTATTATTTATTATTTGTTTCTAACCGGTTGTTTTCTGTTAGATGCTACCTTGTTTTTATGACTCGTTGTCTGGATTTGTACGGTACAAATTAGACGTAAGATCGTTTATTTTTTTACTTTTTAAATGTTTGATTTGAAACTACTTGAGTTTAGTGATGGACCTATAAAAGCGTTAACCAGGGCTTTAACCCAACCAACCCTCCCGGTCCACAAAGTCAAAATTTTTATTTTTTTATTAAGTGTTAGGTTTGACCAAAGCCAATAGCCCAGGGCAATTTCTTTTTCCAGCCTTCTTGGATCCATGCATGTTTGAGTTAGATACTATTTTATACATGACTCGTCGGACACAGAAATGAATTCACAAATACTTTTTATAATTTTACTATTTTATAATTTTTGAGTCAAGTATAGTAAATCATATTTAGATATAATGAGTAGAATTCAGATGAGTCAAATTCAGACGAGTCAGTTGAGTCAAAAAAACAAACAACCAATACGTCTCGTCTGTATCAAGGATGTAACCAGGGGCTGGAAAAAAAAATAGGGTCCAGTTTAGAAGCTTTGACGAAGCCCAACAATTAGGAAAAATACATAGATATGTTTGTGGACTTGGGGAGAGGCCCGGGATTAAGCCCAGGTTAGTTCTTCCCTAGGTCCGTACTCTGTATCATGTCTCTTAACACTTGAAATCTTGCTCTTTTGTTGATATTCATGACTTGTGGTTGCTACTTGTCAAGCGAATTACATCCTAAATTACTGATGCAAGAAAATGAATGTAACCTTTGTTGTAAGAGAAATACAAAACACTTGATGAAGTCTAAAATCTTCATTAATCACAAATTAAAAGGAAAACATCCAAACTTAAAAGCAGTACAAATGGAGATTGCGAAATGAAGAAACAAAGTACGTACGTACAGATATATGTACACTTATTGCTTTTGAATAAGGATAACCAAACCAACAAACCCCAACCTAAAACACTTATTCTTAAGCGTAGTCTTCAGCTGCTGGGAGAGCAGAGTAAGATCCAATGAAAACATCACCATAGATCAACCCGGCGAGACCTCCTCCGATAAGTGGTCCAACCCAGTAAATCCAGTTTCCGTCAAAGTTACCGCTAGCGACAGCCGGGCCGAATGAACGAGCTGGGTTCATTGATCCACCACTGAATGGACCAGCGGCAAGAATGTTGGCACCAACAATGAAACCAATTGCAATTGGGGCAATTGTTCCTAGAGATTTCTTCTGTGGATCAGCAGCAGTAGCGTAGACGGTGTATACTAATCCGAAGGTGATAATGATCTCAAACAGGACACCACCGAAGACGGACACGCCAGATGCAACACCATGAGTTGGGATGGCCTGAAGGGTAGAAAGAAACAAGTCAGTTAGGAAAACAAATTTGGGATAAAAGTATAACGCCCTCCGTTTCAAAAAGATAGACGTGTTTCATGTGTAACGGCGGTAATAGAATCTATCTTACAGAAATTTCTTCTAGTTTGATTACCTTGGCATCAGTAACAAACTTAAGGAGGAAGCAAGCTGCGACGGAGCCGAGTAATTGGGCAATCCAGTAGAAGATGCCAGTAATTACGGTGATGTGACCTCCAACTGCTAATCCAAAGGTAACTGCTGGGTTTAAGTGACCACCTGAGATATTGGCTGCCATTGAAACCCCTACAAATAGTGCGAATGCGTGTGCCAAGGCTATGGCAAGGAGACCA
The DNA here is from genome assembly GCA_023531435.1 of Papaver californicum. Lineage (NCBI taxonomy): Eukaryota > Viridiplantae > Streptophyta > Magnoliopsida > Ranunculales > Papaveraceae > Papaver > Papaver californicum. The sequence continues at coordinate 469,257 of JAJJMC010017418.1, forward strand.
GCAGCATCTAATGAGGCATCTGATGAGACTTTGCCTGCATACATGCGTATAGTTTGTTAATTATCCATATTTTTTTCTAAAATACTTTCACATTTTTTAATTTAACCTATTTTTGAATAAAACTGAAAAAAATAAAAACATCATTTTTCTCGGGACATAAATAGTAAATAATATCATGTTTTAAAAAATAAAATAAAAAAAGGATCAACACTTACTGTAAGCAAGGGCAGAACCAACACCAGCAAAAACAAAAAGAAGGGTGGCAATGAATTCAGCTAAGTAAGCTTTGAGTGACACAACACTGAAAGAATCACCAATGCTTCCAACTGTTATCTTCACCATTTTTGAATCTCAAAGATTTTTGAGTTAGAGAATTTCAGAGAGCTTGTTGAATGTGTTGTATACTTTCATAACCCAAAGGCCTTAAATAGACAGACATAGTTTCATGGTCAAAATGTGAAAAGTGGGCCATAGCCAGCACCGACTTGGGACCCACATTAGTTAAGAAAATCATGTTGGAGTATAGTGACCGTTAGATTGGGTGCCGACCCACCGTCCATATTTGATTTATAGTAGCACTATGAGCACTACTAAGACAAGATTATTATTATTATTTTTGATTTTGGTTGTTAATTCAATTAAGAGTTAGTAATAATGATCCCACATATTAATTAAAATACAGGTAAGCAAAGCCATGTTTAATTGGAATCATATATATGATCACGTAAGGATAATTACATTTTTAGTTGTCTAATCATGTTGAGGTGGTTGGATAATTATTGCATGTTATGATCAAAGACATTTTCGGATTATTTAACTGGAGAAGATTAGCATTGTGTTTTAGTTAATGAAGTAGAGGCATCCTAATCAATCATGAACCAAAGTAGTTGTTCAAATTTTGGATTAATAAGATCAGGAAATGTCATAATTTTTTGCTATTTTCGTTATTTTATATTGTTACCCTCGTAGTGGTTATGGTAGTGCAATTAGCATCTTATTCAATGTTGTCGAGAAACATCTTGTAACAGATAGTTCATGAAATTATTATTTTATACCAACCAACAACGAAATCATAGAACGTCCTATTCCGCCGAACTTTTTAAAGTAGTAACTTTTTTTGTTGATTACAGTGAACAACAATAGTTGTACAGACCAATGGCACACTTGGTGCCCTTATCATTTTCTGTTGTAGTTAGTTTTATTCCCTAGCTGGTTATTATGTCACTAATGAAGATGAAGATTACAATGATTTTTAGAAGGAATGGAAGAATTTAATTTGGATGCCATTTTTTTCCAAAAGTAGATCTTATAGAGTCAGAAATTATAAAGGGAAATTGAAAGAAGTGAATTCTAGGCGTTGGTACTTGATATTCTTTTTTTTTAATTAATGTTATTTAATTTATTTTGGAGTCATTGACTCTGTAATTTTTTTTGTAACTATACGTTTTTATTTTTAGTACTCCTTTCATTTTTTAAAAATATGTTTGTTTTGCACAAGAAATAAGAAAACCAATCATTTAAACTCTTTTTTCATATTTTTTCCTAATTTACACTTAAAAAAGTGGTCATCTTGATATTTTAAAGAAAAAAACAAGAGAGAGAAATTGTTCCTTTTTTGTTAAAGGAGAGAGATGTGGTCTCTATTATGGGTTAAAATTACAATATTTGACTTTCCATTTAAGGAAACCGGCTAATTTCTTTGACATACCCTAAAAAGGAAATCTTACCCATTTTTTAGAAACAGAGAGAGTACAATTTTTTAACTTAGAGCATCTCCAATAAAGGGTAAAGGACATCGGAGGTCTTAAATAATTTCTTAAAATAAGAGTGACACATATAAAAATACCAAAAATTTTAATATTTTAAATATATTGCTATAAATAAATTTGCTCTAATAGGAACACATTAATAAATTTAGAAACAATTTATATTAAAGGTCCAAGAGAATGTCTTATCTAGACATCCTCTGATATCTTTATTTTAAAAAACTTCTAAGTATATATATTATTTCTACTTTATTATATCATATTTGATTTTTTTTTAGAGCTTGCCAATATTAGATAATCTTTTGATATGTCATATTATTTATAGAATATATATAAGACGTTGATCCTCTGTTGGAGATGTTCTTAGAAAAAAAAATGTTGACTACATTTGTACTCCAGTATGGTGTCCTTGTGCTTCTCACACATGTCTGTTACTACGGTATCGAGAGGGGAAAGAAAGCTTCAGAATTAATGATCCTTTGATTAACTTCACGAATCCTCAACAAACTTTACTTCTTTCTTTTTCAAAAAAAATTCGGTGAAAATTCTACTCCATTAAGTGTTCACCTGTGATCTATTTTCTTGATTTGTTTCTGATCAAATTTCATTTTCTTGATTATTTCTTATTTCTTAGATCATCGATTATTGATTACTTTTTCGTGTTTCCATATTGATGGTATGTGGGGTGGGGATAAAAAATCATCTCGCCACGTGTTCGTATCTCAGCATATAAATACAAGAGGGACATATTTCAAGTGAACACTGAAGTAATTGTCAATCAACATAGGTATCTTTGCCTAGTGTACCAGATTAAGACGCATGAAAAGCACTAACAAAGAACCAATGGCAAAGTTTGAATTAGAGAACTGGGGCATTTAATGCGCGAACAAAGAGGTCACATCAGCTGTCTGTTAGCTGTCACGACAGGTGGTAAGATATATTATAAGATAAAGAGCGGGAGATCAACGATGGTTATTGCGAGGCCTATTAGACGAATCTACCAACGAAGTAAAGTCATAGCGAAGCAAAGAGTATCACGAAACAAGCTACAGTAAGATCATCTCGGAAAAAACAGCTATGTCCGAAGTAAAGTTTATTCGAAGCAAATTGTATCCGAGAATTTGTGAACCAAACCCTAATTTTATATTTTGGCTATAAATAGGCCTGTGAGTAAGTGTAATAGGGTTGATCAATTCTGTTAGAGTGTAAGAGAGAGAACTACTGTGAAAATCCATAAACAATCATCTGATCTTGTAATCATCATCAAATCATGGTGAAATCCCTCCTGTGGACGTAGGTTTTAACACCGAACCACATAAATCTCTATGTTCATCATTTATTTCTTAGTGTTTGAGTTTTGATCATAAGATTCAGGTAGAAGATACAAAAGAGAGCTTTAGGGTTGTTCTTGGGTGTGTTGTGGGTTCCCACAACTACATTTTGGCGCTAGAAATATGGAATGAACCGGTAAAGGATTTATCATACCTTTTATCTTAAAGTTTTAAGAGATTTCATAAGAGTTTGTTTTATTTTTAAATTTTCTTGCTTTTCTAATAAATAAATAAATAAATATATATAGATTTTTGCTAGACTTAGAGTTTTATAGCTTCATACGTTAAAAAATGAGGGGGGGGGGGGGTTATTAGATCTGAGTTTCTAATAGCAAGTCTCTAGGAAAGCAGTAATCTAAGAAGGAGAGATAAGTAATACTTGAGGTTTTTCATAGCACTGATCATAGATTTGGGTAACAATCTTCTAAAAATATTGAAGTTTTAAGCTTCACAGAAAAATATATGAAAGGGATTCTGGCTTTTAAAAGGATTTTAAAACAAGATTTTCAGTTTTTGTCAAGTCTACATCAAAAGGAATTTATTCTCTAAAAAAAATATTATTTTTAGTGGATGAATCATAAGTAGTTAGGTAATCTTTTTTGGAATCTACCTAGGATCTGCTGCAAAAATCATTGGTTTAGGTTAAACATTTAGTATTAATAGGCGGCTGTCAGATCTAGGGTTTATAAACATAATTTTCTAATCACAATCATTGAATCCACATTTAATATTGTGAATCATGGGGCCACTGATAGGAACTCGTTAAAGGAATACATTGATGTGATTTTAATATAGTGGTAAAAAGGGTTTGATTCTCGGACTTGTGAAGATTTAATTTCTAGACCTAATTTTTAATAACAAAAAATAAAGAGGATTAAAACAATTTGATTTTAAAATGGATGAAGAAAAACTAGGGCTTAAAATTCCACCATTCACCAATACTTCAGTGATAACATCTAACAATTCTTGTTTTCAATTTAATCTAAATATGCCAAAGATAGGTTTTTGAGAGAATAATTGTTAATCCACAGCATGAGACATCAAGAGTTTTAAAACCAAGTATGACCCATCAGAAGAAGACACAACTATTTGAGAAAAACCATTTTTTCAATTTTAATTCAAGCAATTAATGATAAAAGAATTGTAGAATAAATATAAATAAAATAGAACATACCACTTAATTATAGGAAGAACAGCTTCCTCCGTCGCCCCAGTGATGGTGATTAGCTCATTGTAATGGAAACACACTCAAAATAGATTTTCATTGCTCAAAAAGTGCTTACAATGGTGAAATAGAGATAACACAGATGAACTGATACGCTTAAAAGCGTTACAGTGAATGGTTTGTAGTGTTACGGGAGAAGTAAAAGGAAACAGGAGAAAAGATCGTACCTTTAACGCAGTAAACAAACAACTGTTGTAGCAGTTGAAGCTACGACTGAAACAGAGACAAAATCAATACCAGTTTTCTGTCGCCTTTTGTTCTTCAGCGTGTTCTCCCTCTTCAGCAGCAGCAGAAAACTCAGTTTTTCTATAAACTTTTCGGTGATTTCTTGTGGCTTCTCCCCCTCCCTTTTTCTTTACTTCTCTTTGCTATATATAGTATTAGTAAAACCCTATAAACCCTTGTGAACCGATAAGGATCCAAAAACAAATCCAAATTAAACTCAAATCTCGTGCAAAACCGAAATAGAGAAGAACACTTCTTTTCCCGTCCAGCTTCATTCCTGTGGCCAATTTTTCCGGCTAAAACACTTTGTTGACGTGTGTTTATGATATTCTCGTTATCTAATTCACTTTGGGTGAGTTTTAATTACCCAAAACCACTGAAAACACGCAACAGAAGTTTCTCCCTATGGAAAGTTAGGTTTCCCGCCAAACTCGGACTTTCAAATTCGAAGGAGGGGGTGCCCACAATCCTAAATGTGGGTGCCTTGATCACTTCTCCTCGGGTGCCTTTATCAACTTTTCGAGCCAATTTTTCCACAAATATTTATTTCTCGAAAATACCTACAAAGACATAAAAATCCATAATAAGTACAAAAACAAACACTATCAAAATAGATAATCGAGTGTAATTTAGACACAAACTGTGTCTATCATACATAAACATCATTCTTATTGTGCAGAAACTCGAGTGAGCAGCGATGGTGTCAAAAGCAGAAAGAGAGGTCCAAAGAAGAAGTACTAGAGTAAGAAGAAACAATGTAGCGAACCAAAGGAAAGACCGTATGGTGGACGAGACAGAAAAAAGAACTGGTGAGGAAGAAAGAAGAGTGTCTCCCGAGCGAAGTGTTTCGTTACGAACCGTTAACGAGGAAGGAGACAAAGTGGAATCACACGTTATCTAGTGATGGGGATCAATCTGATGTTGAGCAAGAGTTGACAGTGGAAGAAATGAAAGCTAAGCTCGTAAAAATTAAAGAGGCGAAGAAGAAATTAGCTCAGGATTGAGAGCTACTACGAAAGAAAAATCCGGAACTAGAAGAATAGAACCTAAAATTACAGGAAGAAATTCCTGAGAAGTCAGAGTCATCAGAAGCGTATACAAACAAGTACTAAGATCCAAATAAGAGGCGAAGAGGAAATTATGGGAATAGCCAGGAAGAAGGTGATGCGAGAAAGTGTCAAGAAGAAATGGAACATCAGTTGAAGAGTACCAAGGAAACATTTATGAATCAGGAACTAATGAAAGAATTAAAACATATGAGAGCCATGATTCAAGGTTTCCAGAACAATGGCAAGGGACAACAGTTAATGGATGCACTAGCAGAAGGAAAACGATCACCTTCCAGTGTGAATATTTTATACACAACTCTGCCGCCTAAGTGCACAATGCCAATTTTCGGAAGCATCTTCCATGGAACTGGAACGCTATACAACATATTAAGGCATATCAATGATCGTTACTATAGTGGGAACACAAGAATAAAGTGATGTGCAAGTACGTTCCGTCAAGTTTAAAGGGCGAGGCATTGGCATGGTTTGACGCACATCCTGAATATTCAATCACATCATTCGGGAGTTGGAAAAAGATTTTTTCGCGGCCTACATGCATAACAATCTCCTGAGACCGGGAGTTGAAAAATTATTTAGCTTGAAGCGAAGAACAAACGAAAGTCTGCGAAGTCTAGTAATTAGATGGAGGACCTTGTGCAGTAAGGTTATGGGCCATGAATCGGAAACAAACTTAGTTCGAGGGTTCGTGAATGCATTGTTCCTGAATGATCTTCTATAGATGGCCATATTCAAACACAAGAACACGTTAACCTTGCAAGAACTTCGGGAATTTCAAGAAGAGTATATAGTTTCGGAGGAAATACAAAGGTAGGCTGCTTCACAACCTACAATGACGAAGGAAACCACCTTCCGAAATTCAACAACTGCTCACCGAAATACAAATACAATTGGTGATGTACCACAAGTAGAGTACATGGACATCTACCGGGAAGAGCAGCTAAGGGCGCCTCAACAAGATATGAGGTCAAGAAGATATTGGGCGAACAATGATACCGGTAGATTCCAGAAATAGTGGGAGCATCCCTCTCGACGAGGCATATTCGATGATCAAAGATTTAGTGCAAGAAGATCGAATGCCCCAATATTCGAAGACTTGAGGCTACCAAAGTTGAGCGCACCCTTGTCCACAATCTTGCGATATATTAAAGTAACAGAATCTGCAAGTATTTCATACCCGCACAATAGAGGGGTAGAACCACTCCCCTCCAGGTATAATAATCAATTTCATGGTCATACTACTGAAAATTGCAGGAATGTGCAAAGGATAATGTTACGTTTGATAGAACAGCGAAAACTTTGAGAATTCCTGGGAGATCTACCGCCACCACCACCATTACGAGCAAAACTAGAAGTGTCGTGAGTATATATAATTGAGATTGAGCGAGGAACCAATTTCCTGCGATGCAATTCAATCATCCTTTCGGCGATAGCTGAGGCGAACTTCCACAATAACATTATGAGCAGGGTGCACAAGCGAGACCACAGTGAAAAGGAGATCTTCAGTGTTCAGAAATCCCAACCTTTGGAGAAATGGATGGCGCAACCAATTGTATTTTCAGCATGCGAAGTACCTGAGAATGGGAAGTTGCATATGGATCCTTTAGTGGTCACTGAAATGGGCGGTAGATAAAGTCTTGGTGGACACTGGAAGCTCAGTTGAAATTTTATTCTACAGAACATTCAAGCGAATGAACTTTCCAGATTCTGTACTCATCCCGTCGACCTACAACATTTACAGATTCAACGGAGCACCCTCAAGGACGAAGAGGAGTTCACCTTGGTAGTATATCTTGGAAAGTTGGAAACTATAACTACTTTCCGTGTAGTTGATGTTGAGTCACCTTATAGTGCAATCGTTGGAAGACCATGGATTCATGGAATCAAAGGAATTTCCTCCACTTATCACCAATATTTACGTTTTTCAACAACGGATGGGGTAGCTGAAGTAAAAGGAGATCCTGCTGAAGAAAAGTATTGCAATGAAGTGGATGTTTGCCAATATAAGGATGAACTGACAAGGTCAAAGAAGAAAAGAGGTTAAAGAAGAAGCAAGCTAAAGAAAGTAAAAGGGAGAAAGAAATGAAGGTGTACGAAGTGAATGCGGAAAAAGGAAAAGGACTTCCGAGCGAAGATACAAATAAGGAAGGTTCGTCAACATAACAATTAAAGGGCCCAACTCTCCTCGGAGAGCCAATGATGAACTATACGGCACCAGAACCTACTCGTAGTGTAAACTTGGGATCTGAAAAAGAGCCAAAGGTGGTCAAGATAGGTACGAAGCTAAGCGAGGGTGAGGGAAAAAGTTGGAAAATTTGTTGAAAGAATATATTGATGTATTCGCATGGAAAATAAAAGACATTCCAGGAATAGATCCTTCGGTAGCCTGCCACTGATAAGCCATTTTTTGATATGTTAAAGAAGGGAGAAAAATTCACATGGACAGAGGATTGCGAGCAAGCACTTCAAAGCATTAAAGAATATTTGGCGAATCTATCAGTGTTGCAAAGACCAGAACCAGGGGAGCAACTCTTGGTATATTTCGCAGCAACCCCGGATGCTATCAATGCAATATTGGTCAGAACGGATGGAGTCATCGAAAAACCCATATAATACATCAGCAAAACACTTGGGTCAGCAGAAAGAAACTTATACGAAGATTGGGAAGTTGATATTGGCATTGGTATATGCGACTTAGAAATTACGAACCTACTTCCAGGCTCATCCCATCAAAGTAATGAATAAGACACCTATTGAATCAGTGGTAAAAAGTTCAACGAGTGGTAAGAGTCTCAAAGTGGAACGCGCAGATAGAACAATTTGGTGTGGAATATGAAATACTGACATCTGCGAAATATCAAGTTGTTGTTGACTTTTTGGTCGACTTTCCTTTAGAAGAAGATGAAGATGTATAAGAGATGCTAAATTTGGAGGAAGATCTCACACATCCTAAAGATTTGCTCAAAGAAGATCATCCGAGTAGATGGGAAAAAGAATTGACATAGTATTTACTTCGCCAGAAGGTACGAGAATAGTCCGATAATTTCGACTGGAATTCTCGGCAACCAATAATGAGACTGAATATGAAGCGGAGATACAAGCACTCAGATTGGCAGTTCAAATGAAACTTGATGACATCAGGCTTACAAGTGATTCACAATGGGTGGTTAGGAAAATAGAAGGAAGATATCAAAATTTGACCCCTCATTGTTGAGATATCGAAAAGTGGAAAGGCATTATGTTTCTCAAATTCTGAATATCAGTGTGGTGCCACATTTTTCGAAAGGACAATAGATTGGATGATGCATTGGCTTTCGTGTTTTCAATGATGAGTGACCCTGAGACTACCTACGGTGCAAATAGAATGGCTACAATATCCATCATAAGAACAACTAGTAGGGAACATTGAGGCATTGGCGATCAATGTAGGTGATAAGGGAGTGGATAATTGGCGAATTCCAATTCGTGAGTACTTGAGCAAAGGAAAACTGCCCCGAGATAGGTTGCAGGCTAACAAGATCAGAAGCAAGTCCACAAACTATCAGCTGCGCGAAGGCATTTTGTATCGTCAGTCTTCTCATGGGCCATTGTTGCGGTGCTTATCTAAAGAAGAAAGGATGGAAATCTTGAAATCTATACACTATGGAGATGCGAGAAATCATAGTGGTACTAAACCGTTAGCAGAAAAGGAAAAGGATCAGGTATACTTCTGGCCCTATATGCATGATGATGCGAAGGAAGTAGCCCAGAGATGCGAAGCGTGTAAGAGATTTGGTAAAAAAAAATCATACTCCAGCAAGAAGTTTACATTCGGTGGTTAGCCCTTGGTCATTCGCAGGGAGTTGATATTGTTGGGCCATTAGTTCTAGGGTCAAAGAAAATGAAGTATTTGATCGTAGCTAATATTACTTCACCAAATGGGTAGAGGCAAAGCCATTGAAAAACATTAGGGAAAAATATGTGTTTTCTTTTCTGTTTGAGCATATTATTTGTAGGTTTGGCATATCGGTAGAAATTGTCTCGGACAATGGGAAACAATTCGAAGGGGAAAGCATCGCTATGTTTTTCAATGCATTCAAGATTCAACAAGGAAAGTCAACCCTGATATACCCATAGAGTAACAGACAAGCTGAGGAAACAAAAAAACTATTGCAGACAATCTGAAGAAGAAGTTGGATGGGAAACATAAGGAATGGTACGAAGAATTGCATAATGTGTTATGGGAATACAGAAAAAATCAGCGAAGTGAAACAGGGATGTCTCAACTTCATTTGACGTACGGGGTAGAGTGGTCCTTCCCACGGAAGTCATGATACCGACAAAGAAAAGAGAGGCATGGATTAAGAATCTCACTTCAGACCTAGTATTATCTAAGTTGGATGATTTGGAGGAGAATTGAGAGAGAGCATTGCATCACATGGAAAATTATCATAGGAGAGTTGCGAGGGAATATAATAAGAAAGTCAGGATAGGAGATTATGAGCCCGACGAGATGGTCTTGCAAGAAATATCGCCATATCAAAAAGGACGTGGGGGCAAGCGAGAGCCAACATGGGAAGGACCATACATTGTGAAGCGAATTGTTGGTAGTGGAGCATATGAGCTGGTAGATCATTAAGGACAGAAGTTGGACCACCCCTGGAATCCTAAATATATCAAAACATATTATTTGTAAAGTTGATGACGAAGACTCTTGAAGAAGGTATTATGGCACACTTAAGATAAGTGTATTAAAATTCATAAAACCTACATTACAGGCTGGAACACCACATGATGTGATCTGAAAGATGCCTACGAGGCAAGGGAAGTAAAAAAATAAGACCTACAATTCGCCAGAGAGGCAAAAGGAAAACTTATAAGACCTGTGACACATTATGTGGTGAGATTCTAGGATTTTTCGCCTAGAAAGGTAAGAGGCACACTAAGGAAGACCTATGAGGGGGCAGTTAAGACCTCATTAAGAGGCCGATAAAACCTCATCCTCCAAAGGCAAGATGCATTTAAGACATAAAACTTCACTGAATATCATCGGGTTGTGGTTCACCGCTTATCGCCGCATCATGGCCTGGTGAAAGACATTCGGCAAGAGGTATAAACCATGCAAGAGGCGCTGAGGTACACAGTTGAGGTATGGTTGCCCGAAATATTTGAAGCGTGAACGAAAATTTCCATATGGCCAAGTCCTTGATGGTTTATGTATGGTCCCCAAGACACCCCTGCTAGGGTGTGGACCTCGAACTCTAAGCCAAATTAGCGAAGAAACAAGAGGTCCATGAAAAAAAAATGGTTGTTGCATAACCGGATGAGACGAGCTAGGGCTAACCCCCCCAGAAGTAAGCCTCCTTGAACGGGAAGCCAGGGGGAACATAAAGGGATGGCACCCTCCTCTAGGTAGATGAAGTAGCCTGGTAAGGCAAGGATTGAAATACTATTGCTCATGGGAGTATTTAGGCTCGGTTACTTCGTCGACGAAGTAATAACCATCAAGAATGTGTCGCTTCGTATAAAAATGTGCGAGAATTAGAACTAGAAAGATTAATGCGAATTTTTGGATCTAAAGCATTGAAATAAACAACAATCGGAAACATAATAGTTTGATTAAGTTTTAAACATGGACGATTTAACAAAAAGGTATATATTTATTAAATAAGATTCGTCATCTTACAGGAAAAAAATTTATGATTATCAGCTCAGACTACATCAGAAGAAGCAATTGTATAAAAAGAAAAAGAGGGGTTAGGCTTGGAGATCTTCATCTTTCTTTTCTAGAGATTGCCTTCGTAAGATCCTTCAACATTAGTTTTCTCCAAAGGTTGTTCTTGTTGAGGCTGATCTTCGCTGGCATTTCCTTGGGGATTAACCTCTTATTCGCCGGCAACTTGCTCATCATCAGTTTTTCACAATCTAATTTGGTTTCCTCCTCACTGTCTTCTTCTTCATCAAAATGGATCTTGGGGAATTGCAAGATAACTCGGCGAGCCTTACGCCTACCGCATAGATGATAGACACATTTTTGTGTCTAAATTACACTCGATTATTTATTCTGATAGTGTTCATTTTTGTACTTATTATGGCTTTTTATGTCTTTGTAGGTATTTTCGAGAAATAAATATTTGTGAAAAATTTGGCTCAAAAAGTTGTTAAAGGCACCCACAATTTGCATTGGGGGCACCCCCTTTTCATTTCAAATATTTGGATATGGTGGGAAAGAAGTAAGTTACGTGAGAAACTTCTGTACAGTCTTTTGTTACGTGATTTTAGAGTTTGGGAGTGATTCAAATTGTGCCAAAGTGAATTAGACATCCCAACTAAGTTAAAAACACGTCAAACAACATGTTTAAAGCCGGAAAAATAGCCAGCAGAAGTGAATTTGGACGGGAAAATGGAGTCCGGATATATTTCGGATAACACTAATTAGAGATTGAGTTGGAGTCGTTTTAGGAGTTTTATTCACTTTAGAAGACTCTATAGGGTTTCCATACCCTATATTTACCAAAGAGAAGGGAGGAAATCAAGGGGGGAAGCCACAGAGAATCGCCGAAAAAGTTGACAGAAAAACCAAGTTTTTCGTTGCTGCCGAAGAGGAAGAACGTCTGAAGAACATAAGGCGCCAGCGAACTGTCGTTCATTCTACTACAATTTACGTCCGATCTTTTCTCTTGTTCCATTTTCTTCCTCTTGTAACCCTCCGAACCATTCACTGTAACGCTTGGTTAATGGGTCCTTTAAGTCTCTATATCTTAAAAGAGATGGGGCATGCAACCTGTCATTAGATGATTCGAGTAGTCCCGGTTGCTTTTCCATGACATGAGCCTAAAGATCTAGAAACCAAAACTTTTTCTTTGCTTTTCTCTTTCTTCTTGAAGCGCTTTAAGCGTCTCAAAACGTCTGTGTTACTTCTTTTTAATCATTGTAAGCACTTTTCGAGCAATGTAACTATATTTTGAGTGCGTTTCCATTACAATGAGCTAATCACCATCACTGGTGTGACAGAGGAAGCCTTTCTTCCAATAATTAAGTGGTATGTCTATTTTATCTATATTTTCTTTACAATTCTTTTATTATTAATTGCTTGATTAAAATTGAAAAAATTGTTTTTCTTAAATAGTTGTGTTATCTTTTGATGAGTCATGCTGGGTTGACTGCTTTTGATGTCTCATGCTTACGATTTACAACTATTCTTTCAAAAACCTAACTTTGGCAATGATTTGATTAAACTGAATATAAGAATTGCACGATTTTATCACTTGAGTTATTCGTTAAAAGTGGAATCCTTAGTTCTGGTTCTTCCCATCAATTTTAAATCATCTTTACTTTAATCTGTTTTATTTTTAGTTATTAAAAATTAAGTTTAAAAATCGAATCTTCACAAGTCCGAGAATCAAACCCTTTTTTTACCATTATATTAAAATCACATCAATAGATTATCGGTGAATTTTTGACAAACGTTGTTCGACGAAGCTTGATAATATTTCTTCAACTGTTTGAAGGAAGCTTTGTGATCTGCTTCAAATTGGTCAAATTCTAAGTCAAGCTTTTTATACTTCACCAAAATATCCTCATACTTCTGGGCTTCGACGTCCTTGTAGTATGAGCTTTATCCAAATCTTTCCGAACTTGAGCTAGATCCTGACGGATTTATTTCAGCTCTTCTCACCTTTGTCTCTCCGAAACTGTAAAAAAAAAAAAGAAACTGATTAGCCAAGAATCCAGAGAAATCAGAGGCATTAAGAAGCTAAAAATGACCTTATAAAAATAACATTCTTTTTGCGAGATAACAATTTTTAAGGTTTCTTCAACATCTTCTTTTTTACTTTTTAGCTCAGCAACTTTGCGTTAGGTGTTAGCCAACTGATCCATGGCCTTTTCTGAAATATTAGCAAATTGTGCCTGGTATTGGGCAACTATTTTATCCTTCTCCTTCATCCGAATTTCAGGTTTGGCACTGTCAGCTAGCAGTGTATCATTGGTCTTTATGATTTATTTGTTCTCCAAGCGAATTTGGTGCAGATCTGATGTAAACTTTTCAAAATCCTTCTGTAATTGTTTAGGATGTACGAAGGTTATTCTGCAATGCGCGCAGATCCTTTTCAACAGTGCGAATTTTTCCCCCGGAGATATCCTTTCTTGCGAAGAACTTTTTCTTCTCATCTCGCAGAGACTCGAGTTCGCCTTCAAGCTCTGTATTTCGGCGAGTTAGTTTCGTATTATTATGATCAAGATGCAAATTTAACTCATCTACGTTCTGAAGCTCGCGAACTAGTTGATCTATGCGATGGCCCATTCCAGCATCATTTTCTAACTCAAAATCTTAAATTTCAATTCGGTGTCTATATTCTCTAATTTTTTCGCGCAAAATCTGAACTTCTAGTTGGCTTTGCTCGGCAACTCTTTGACGAACTTGGCAGCGTTCTTCGGAGCAAAACACACCTAAATATCAATTAACAAAAACAGAAAGAATGAAAATACTAAAAGTTAAGGAGATTTAGTGAAGTTTACCACGAAGTTCTTCAACCTGTTTCCTTTGAGAATTTGCAACAGCCTTCTCGGAATCCAATTCCACTTGCATCGTTTCTTTATATTTTTTCAGTTGCGAAACCTCTTTCTCTAGCCTAATGCAGTCCATTTATGATTGGTGAGCCTCTTCCAATAAAGCAAGATTGAGGTTATATTTTTGCACAACAAATGTACATTCAGTAAAAATATTCCGAACGGGATAGGTAAAATAAGGAAAGAACGAAGCATACCAAGGTCAGCAACCCAGGTTGCTAAGCTCGAGTCAAGGAAGAGGATATTTGATGTTTTTCCTCCGAATCAAGAGAAGGAAAGGATTCAGACAACAATACCATCATTGCATTACAGACTTGCGAGGGGATATCCACTACCACTCCCTCTTTGATAGCTTTGAACATTTGCATCCAAGTGTTCATCTCGCGAGAACACTTGTCTTGGAGAGTCTCTAGATTAGAAAACTCAGTATGTTCTTCAGCTCCATTCTCAGGCCTAAGTGAAAATCCTTCGCCAGTCTCAGAAACCTTTCCAGCATCGGGTTTGGATTGAACCACTTATGATACCAAAGGAATATCTGAAGCGGGATTTGTATGAACCACTTGAAAAATCTCAGGAGGCACTGTTGAATCTTCATTTTTTTCTCTGCAAGGATTTCTTCTTCAGCGAGTTTGTTTTCAACCTCCTTAGGAATGGTGTTTTCTTTAACCTGAGTATCAACCACATCAGTGGCTTTCAGCGAAGCGGAGGGTTACGAAACCTCATCTGCTATCGTTGGCACCTCAAGCGAGGCATGAATCTTCGTAGAGCGACGAGATTTCTTCTTCAGTGGCGAAGTTTCTCCGTCGCCAGTTTCTGTCTACGCAACAAAAATTCACCGTCGTCATTTAAAGAACAGTGGCAATAGGAGGAAACTCAACAATAAGAGAATGTGTTATTTACCTTCCTAGGCTCCAAAGACGAGCGTTTGCGAGACTTAGCCTTTGTCTTATTTGAAGCAACGACATCCTGAAGCTGTGAAGGTTAGTGTCGAAGAAGTTAAGGAGGAAATGACCAAAGCAAAAAGAGGAAAATAATACCTCGGGAGTTCTATTGGGCCATCCAAAGGTCCATTGGTTGTATTGGGGAAAGTCTTGATTCTGTCCCATTGGACCCTGACGAGGGAGCTGAAAACCATCCCTCAATTGGCCCAAAGTAATTATAACTCTGTTTGCACCCCAAGATTCTTCCTCGATCATCTTCAAGGTAAGGTTAACTCCTGAACTAGATCCCTCGGGAATGATTAACTTAAGACCTCGCGGCTGAAGTTTGGTGTTGAATTCGACAACAGTTTTTGATCGCATATATCTGAAAATCGAAAACAAAGTAAAAGGTTAGGTTAACTCAGAAGATGAACGTTAAAAGAACAAAGCAGAAAACTTCCCCAACAATAGGAATCTGTGGAGAAACAACATTTTGATTGACGACAATCTTTAAGTTGGAAGGGGTTTTTGGAAAAATAATGTTTTGAAACTGAATCTGACGGAGGAACAGAATTACAAAAGGAATGTCAGGAGTAAAGAAGATGAAGTTAATGGCGGATTCAGGAGGAGAAGTTATGAAGGAAATAAAAGTTAATAAAGAAAGAAATTGTTCAGGGTTTATACCAAGCTAACCGGATGAAGAGGTGGAAAAACAAAAATTGGTTGGACGTGTCAGTTATAAAGTGCAAAGTTGAAGTCGTGGCAGCGGTTTCCCGAAAATACCAAAAACGTGACGAGGGTTAAAAACTTTTCGAATTCTCTTCCCATCCTACCCTCGTCCGGATGACAAGAGAAGAGACAAAATATAGGGACAGAAAATCATCTCGCCACGTGTTTGCATCTCATCAGATAAATACAAGAGGGACGTATTTCAAGTGAACACCGAAGTAATGCTCAGTCAACATAGGTATCTTCGCCTAATGCATCAGATTAAGACGCATGGAAATCACTAACAAAGAATCAACGACTAAGTTTGAATTAGACAGCTGGGGCATTTTATGCGCGAACAGAGCGGTCACATCAGCTGTCTGTTAGTTGTCATGACAGGTAGCAAGATATTATTAGACAAAGAGCGGGAGATAAACGATGGTTATTGCGAGGCCTAGTAGATGAATACCAACAAAGTGAAGTCCTAGCGAAGCGAAGAGCATCACCAAACAAGATACAATAATATCATCTCGGCGAAGCCAGCTATGTCCGCAGTAAAGTGTATTCGAAGCAAATTGTATCCGAAAATTTGTGAACCAAACCTTAATTTTATATTTTGGTTATAAATAGGCCTGTGAGTAAATGTATTAGGGTTGATCAATTTTTTTAGAGAGTAAGAGAGAGAACTACTGTAAAAACCCATAAACAATCATCTGATCTTGTAATCATCATTAAATCGTAGTGAAATCCCTCCCATGGACGTAGGTTTTAACACCGAACCACGTAAATATCTTGTGTTCATCATTTATTTCTTATTGTTTGAGTTTTAATCACAATACTTCATATTTCTTATCCCGTGGACGTAGGTTTTAACACCTAACCACGTTTAGGATTGTGGGCACCCCCTCCTTTGAATTTGAAAGTCCAAGTTTGGCGGGAAACCTAAATTTCCATCGGGAGAAACTTCTGTAACGTGTTTTCAGTGGTTTTGGGTAATCAAAACTCACCCAAAGTGAATTAGATAACGAGAATATCATAAACACACGTCAACAAAGTGTTTTAGCCGGAAAAATTGGCCACATGAATGAATCTGGACGGGAAAAAAAGTGTTCTTCTATGTTTCGGTTTTGCACGAGATTTGATTTTGATTTGGATTTGTTTTTGGATCCTTATCGGTTCACAAGGGTTTCTAGGGTTTACTAATATTATATATAGCAAAGAGAAGTAAAGAAAAAGGGAGGGGGAGAAGCCACCATAAATCACCGAAAAGTTCACAGAAAAACTGAGTTTTCTGCTGCTGCTGAAGAGGGAGAACACGTTGAAGAACAAACGGCGATAGGAAACTGTCGTTGATTCTGTCTCTGTTTCATTCGTAGCTTCAGCTGCTACAACAGTTGTTTCTTTACTTCGTTAAAGGTCCGATCTTTTCTCCTGTTTCCTTTTACTTCTCTTGTAATACTACGAACCATTCACTGTAACGGTTTTAAGCGTATCAGTTCATCTGTTTACCTCTATTTCAACATTGTAAGCACTTTTTGAGTAATGCAAATCTATTTTGAGTGTGTTTCCATTACAATGAGCTAATCACCATCATTGGGGCGACGGGGGAAGCCGTTCTTCCAATAATTAAGTGGTATGTTCTATTTTATTTTTATTTATTCAACAATTCTTTTATCATTAATTGCTTGAATTAAAATTGAAAAAAATATTTTTTCTCAAATAATTGTGTCTTCTTCTGATGGTTCATACTTGGTTTTAAAACTCTTGATGTCTCATGCTCTGGATTAACAATTATTCTCTCAAAAACCTATCTTTGGCATATTTAGATTAAATTGAAAATAAAGATTGTTAGATGTTATCACTGAAGTATTGGTGAATGGTGGAATTTTAAGCCCTAGTAGAAATTGTTAGGAGCAAAAGCTCCTCTCCGTTGATAATAGAAATTCAGGCGCAAAAAGGTTGAAGAGGAGCTTAAAGCTCCTCCTTGTTGAAATCAGTCGAACCCTTGTTGTTGGAGACGACTATTATAGCGGAAGAGTAAGGGGATTGAACCAAGTTGATACGTGAATAATATGCTTCAATATTTTCTTAATGATTCAACCATAAAGGAGGAGGCTCCCTTATATAGCGAGAGTAGTCTTTTACATTAGGAAGGAATTCTACAGATTGGAAATCCTAAACAAAGATAGGAAATCCTAAACATAATAGGAAATCTACTCAAATCTTAAACAAAATATATGATTGTCAAATCTTATAGATTATTAGTTGGCAGGTGTATCAGGACTGGCTGTATGGTTCAACAAGAAGCTATTCCATGACGTCATAACAAATTCTACCCTCTTTCCAAATCGAGAAAGAGCCAAAAGATCCTTTCTAAGTACCATTTCCATCCCTTTACTGACATATGTCCTTTACTTCCCTTAATTGTCAAACTGTCATTTCTTTCTTTATAAAATATTCATGCGTCCCCAGTAAACACCCTTTTTATTTCTCCTTGGCCTTCCCCTTTCCTCTTCTTGTTCTCGGACCTCATACTTGGGTTGGACCAAGATCCCTTTTTAGGCTAACCCAAGTCCCAAATTCCCGGTCCTTGTGTGGATTTAGACTTACATTGCAGATAATAGTTTTTTTGTTTGGATAACCTATTTTTAACATCCTCTAACCTATTGGATCGGATTGGGTGTTGGATTTTGCAAAACTCATCCACACTTGATCCGCCATAAGGCTGGTCATGTATCCAATCCAATTAAACTAGATATAGGGTTGGGTTGGGTCGGTTCGGTGAGTTGGGTACGCTTGGCTCAGCCCAAGTTTAATCATGTGATGTTCACTCTAGTGGGCTCGGTTTGCTGTGAATTTTTATTATAGAAAAGCCCGGGAAACTAAGATCCGACGCTCATTCATCTTCCTGACTCTCTCTCTCTATTCAGTCTTAACGAACTCCACCGATAACTATAAGATCTCATCTCAGAATTCCACGAAAATCCCGTCACAAACTTCTGTTTACTCAAACCCTAAACCTTCAAACTTATAAATTTGGGTTATTTTTTATTATCTATCACTCAAAAATTAATTAAATTAAAGATTAGAGAAACTCAAATCGAGGATTACACACAGACATGTCAAAAAATGCAGTCAGGGTTTTGGTCACTGGTGCTGCTGGTAAATAATTCCTTTTCTTTATTCAATTTCATTTCTCTAGGGTTTACGTTTAGTATATCTGCAGTAAAGGATTTGATCACATTATTTGTTATACCAATTCATTTTCCTTGGAATTCCTGATGACAATTATTCCTTACTTCAGAAACAAGAAATCAATCCTCACTTCATTTCGTACTGATCTTGCCTTTAAATTTTGTTGATTGATTTTTATTTTTCGTATAAATTGCAATTGATTTGTAGTCATCAACACCATTTTTATTTGTGAATAAACAATCAGTTAGTAAACAAAGAAGGTTTTTTTTTAATTATATATTAAGTTTTTTTTCTTCAATGGGGCACCTTGAAATTGTCCAAAAGCTACTGGTTCTTATTGTTTGTTTCTATTTGTTCTGGTGGATTATTAAATATTTTGTCAATTTATTAGATATCGAAAAAGAACCCATTAGGGTTCTTGTCACTGGTGCTGCAGGCAAGTCATTTTTTGATCTAATTATGGCTAACTTCTTGGTATCTGTTTGTTTCAATGTGGTCCTTCTAACATAACTTATGTTACAGGGCAAATTGGGTATTCGCTTGTGCCGATGATAGCTCGAGGTGCTATGTTAGGTCCAGATCAACCTGTAATTCTCCACATGCTTGATATTGAACCTGCCGCGGAAGCTTTGAATGGGGTGAAGATGGAGTTGATTGATGCTGCATTTCCTCTTCTAAATGGTATATATCTTTGTAATGCAACTGACTAATCACGAAAAACTTCAGTATTTGATAAATATACTGTTCAACAGATGTTATTGCCACCACGGATGTTGTCGAAGCTTGTACTGGTGTCGACATTGCGGTTATGGTTGGTGGGTTCCCTAGAAAAGAAGGAATGGAAAGGAAAGATGTGATGTCAAAAAATGTTTCTATCTATAAAGCACAAGCTTCTGCACTGGAGAAGCATGCCAACACGACTGCAAGGTGACTTACCGATTTCTAAGATTTTGTTGAATTGCTTGCATATACTTTTTCAGCCTTACCATTGTTTACGGAATATTGCTATTTTGGAGTGTTGATAACTAACCACGAATCCATGGAAGATGTATAAATAAGTATATAGCCGTGTTTCTTTCTTCTTGATTAAGAACATACCCTGTCTAGCTAGTCTTTAGGACAGGCGAACTAGAACTCGTACCAAAAATGTAATGCATGTTGTATATTTTCATTTCGCAGGTACTAGTTGTCGCTAACCCAGCAAATACCAATGCCCTCATCCTGAAAGAATTTGCACCTTCGATTCCGGAGAAGAATATAACATGTCTTACAAGACTTGATCACAACAGGGCTCTAGGACAAATCTCTGAGAGGTTGGATATCCAAGTCAGTGACGTGAAGAACGTCATAATTTGGGGTAACCATTCTTCTACTCAGTACCCAGATGTTACTCACGCAACTGTCGCTTCAAGTGATGGACAGAAATCTGCTCGTGAGCTTATAGCCGACGACCAGTGGTTACACCTGAAACCCATGCTTAATCTCCATACAAGTTTAACATTTACAATTGAACTCAATTTCTTGCAGTTTAATTTAATTGTATCTGTTTGAATTCTTTTGCTTACTCAAGGTTGAGAACCGAGTTTATCAAAACCGTACAACAGCGGGGTGCAGCCATCATCAAAGCACGGAAGCTGTCAAGTGCATTATCAGCTGCGAGCTCTGCTTGCGACCACATTCGCGATTGGGTTCTTGGAACTCCCAAGGTGATGTAATGTATTTCAGCTCAGAACAGAAAATGATTTGGAAAACAGATGTTTCCAACTCTGTAATCTTGCTGTTGTTAAATTTGTTTCTTATTTTCAATAAAGGGAACATGGGTATCGATGGGAGTTTACTCAGATGGATCTTATGGAATCCCTTCTGGCCTTATCTACTCCTTTCCTGTCACTTGTGAGAAAGGTGAATGGTCAATTGTTCAAGGTAAGGTCCTCAGTTGCTATTTCATTTGTATAATTATTCGATTGAAAGAATGTGAGATCTTTCATCCTCAATGAAAATCAGTAAACAAAACAGTTTACTAGTTAAGATCATCATCTAAATTAACCTATTTTGAGAGACTAATCCAATAATGTGGCAGGTCTCAAGATCGACGAGTTTTCACGAACAAAGATGGATGATACGGCAAACGAGCTGATTGAGGAGAAATCCCTTGCTTATTCATGCCTCAATTGATGAAGAAGTACAAAAACTTCACAATAAAAATAAAGATTAACAAGAAGAAAAAATAGATGATCAAATACTTCCAACTTCATTTTGATTTGGAAAGTGAAGTATATGACTTCAAATCATTCCAAACTTTAATCTGAAATACGGTAAATGTTGTCAATAATTCTTATTATTGTCATTCCCACTAGCAAAGACCCATGCGCGATGCGAGTGGCATCTAGCTCAAAAAATTTACAGCAAGAAGTACCTTTATATCACTTGAAAACCCATATTTATCTGTGGAAAATCGATAACGAAACAATTACATACACATGCTAACTGTTAGAGTTCACTGGAAATTAAATGTATGTTGGAAATGGGTTTGATGTTTAAAGGCTTAAAAGTTAAAGAATCCAAAGATTAAGAGTGATAGCCGTTTTTCTTGTCCTCTTTTGCTGTAACGGCTATTTTTGGCCGTCTTTTCTCTGGTTCTTCGCCGGTCTTTCATGAAATCTTAACTCATTCTCAATTATCTTAAAAATGTCAAGAGAGTGAGTATTGCTCCTTCATTTAGTTTGAGTATTGTTTTATTTCCATAAAAAAGGTTACCTTTTATTGAAAAGGATTGACTTTTTTTTGTACAACATACTTATCTAAGTATTTATAAAGATAATAAATAACTACTCAAATATCTAACCTTGAGTGATAGCTAATTTTAATATTAGGGGGTGGAAGTAGCCAAGTGGATCAAGGTATTGGATTGTGAATCCATCACGCGCGGGTTCAATTCCCGTCGTTCTCCCATAATCTCTATTGAATTATAGAGAGCTATATATTATCCTTATGTTGAGCTTTTTAATTTTTGTTAATAAATGATTAGCAAGATAATAGTCGATTAAACTTGAACAAGTTAAGAAATCAATTCTTATTAATCAAATTCAACTGCTTAAAACAATATATGGAGGACTTTTTTTATAGATTTGGGGAAAACCCTAACTTACTAGTCAAGAAAAGATGGAAAAAAACCCTAAACCGACTTAAACCCTAATTTGCTATTTTGGGAAAATTTTGGTCGACCAAAAATAATGAAAATACGCATAAAATAAAACTATTTTCCGCAAACGGCGACCAAACGGACTCCTAACGAAGAAGTTATTAACAAAACAAAAACTTTTCTTAAATAAGAAAAACGCCTTTTTGAAGTCCTAAATAATGAAATTTGGCTAAAATATGAAGACCATGAGACGAAATCGTGTCATGTATTGATAGTTGACCGGAATGGACCCTTCTTGAGCTAAATTACGACACTCGGGTCTTTAGCGTCCGAATAGGATATAGCATGCTCATCTGCATCATTCTCCCGGGGTTGAGAGAAATTCGCCCTCGAATTTTCTTGGTCATCATCAGAATAATCACCATCATACGACACCAAGTGTTTGAGATTAAAAACATCAGAAGTACGGATGTGACTTGGAAGCTTTAACTTGTAGGCATTAAGATTAATCTTCGCGACAATTCCCAAGGGACCAATCTTGCGCGTCTTCAGTTTGTTATACTCACCAACTGGAAAACGATCTTTTGTCAATATTACCCACACAAAATCTCCTACTGAAAAAATCAACAACTCTGCGTTTCTTATCTGCCGCCTCCTTATACCTCTCATTAGCTCGAAACAATTATTCTTCAGCCAACTTGTGAACCTGTTGCAACTGTTGGATACGTTCTTCGACCACGAACTTCAATTCTTTTCAGATCAGGAACAGGTGTTAAATCTACTGGTGCTCGTGGATTGTAGCCATAAACAACCTCGAACGGATTCATACCCAGACTACGCTTTACTGAACCATTAAATGCAAATTCAGCTTGGTAAAGTTTTTGATCCCAACTCTTCGGATTGTCTCCAACCATACACCGTAGTATATCACCCAACGAAAGATGCACAACTTCTGTTTGGCCATCACTTTGAGGATGATACGCACTACTGAAGTTAAGACTAGCATTAGCTAATTTCCATAAAGTTTTCTAGAAATAACTAAAACATATTGTGTCTCGATCACTAACAACTGAACATGGAAATCCATGTAGACGATACACTTCAAGAAAGAAAAATTCAACTACCTTCAGTGCATTAGTTGTCTTCTTGCAAGCAATAAAATGGGATATTTTTGAAAAATGGTCAACAACTACACATACTGAATCATGTCCCCTCTGAGTTCGAGGTAAACCCAATACGAAATCCATGTTCAAATCTGTCCATGGTTGACTTGGTATGTACAATCCTGTATTAGTTGTTTTTCCTTTTGAAACTTGACAGATTCGAAATCTATCCACGAATTTACCAACTTCACGCCTCATTGTTGGCCAGTAATATGACTTCGAAACAAGTTGGAAAGTCTTATCCATTCCCATGTGCCCCTCGTCATGTAACTCCTTATAATCTTCAATCGGAGACTAGAATCATGAATACACAATTGGTTACCTTTGAAGAGAAATCCTCCATGTATAAGGTAATCATTTCGTTTGCCTGAACTGATATCATCCACAATCTCCGCGAAGTTTTGATCGGTTGGAATATGTTCAGAATATGAATCAAAATATATTACATCAGTTCGCATGGTGTTGAGAATCGTACTCCTTCGGCTTAAGGCATCAACAACTTGATTCTGCAACCTAGCTTTGTGCTTCAGTATAAAAGTGAATTCTTGTAAATAACCAGCCCACTTACCATGTCTAGAAGAAAGCTTATCTTGAATGTTGATGTGCTTCAAAGAATCATGATCAGAAAACATAATGAACTCGTTATGAATTAGATAGTCACGCGAATGCTTCAAGGCTTGAACTATATCATAAAACTCCACATCATAAGTACTATAGCTGAGCTCAGCACCATTCAACTTCTCACTGAAATACGATACAGGTCGTCTTTCCTGACTCAAAACAGCTCCAATTCCCACCTTCGATGCATGTAGTTCAAACAGCTTGCTGAAATCAGGTAACACCAATAGTAGTGTAGTTATCAGCTTTGTCTTGACAGCTTCAAAGGCTTCAGTAATGGGTGTCATAATGGTGCTAAAGTGTGGAATAAAACACCGGTAAAAAGAAGCGAAACCATGGAAACTCCTTACCTCGTGTAATGTAGTAGGTGTAGTCCAATTTCTCACAGGTTCAACCTTGGAATCATCTAGCTTTATTCCATCCTTGGTGACGCCGTAACCGAGAAATAAAACTCGATCTGTCATGAATGAACACTTTTTGATGGCCGCAAATAATTTCTCCCTGCGTGGAACTGAAAGCACTTCTCGAAGATGTTGAACATGCAAGTCTATGTTAGCACTATAAAGAAGAATATCATCGAAATAAACAACCACAAAAGTACCGTTAAAGGGTATGAGAACTTGATTCATGATACGCATGAATGTACTTGGAGCATTAGTCAACCCAAATGGCATAACCATCCACTTATATAATCCTTCTCGAGTTTTGAAAGTAGTCTTCCACTCATCACCTTCACGATTTCTGATCTGATGGTACCCACTCTTCAAGTCGAGTTTGCTAAACACCTTTGCTCCACACAACTGATCTAACAATTCATCCAACCTGGGAATTGGAAAAATGTATTTGACTGTGATTTTGTTGATGGCTCGACTGTCAACACACATTCTCCACGTTCCATCTTTCTTTGGAATCAACAAGGTTGGTACTGCACAAGGACTTAGACTCTGTCGGATCAATCCTTTCTGTAACAAATCTTCCACCTGACGACGAAGTTCTTCATGCTCCTTAGGACTCATTCTGTAATACGCTTTATTTGGCTAGCTTGATCCAGGAACGAGATCAATACGACGTTGTATGTCCCAGAGAGGTGGTAGCTCGTCCGACAACTCGTTAGGAAAAACATCCATAAATTCCTTAGTTAAAGGTTGAGCTGCAATGGGAATACTACTTTCATCATGTTGTTCTTCTTTTCCAATCAACACATACAATTCACCTGCATCTTCTACCTCATCTTCAAACTACTTAAACGAAAAGTGATTGCTAGCTTCTCCAGTAGATAGTGTAGGTGCAATCTCTTTACTGGGTACAAGTACTATACGTATGTCGTTCTATAAAATAATGTAGGTATTCTTATACCCGTCATGACTACTTTTCATGTCAAACTCCCATGGACGACCCAACAACAAGTGACAAGCATCCATACTAGTAATTTCACACCATATTTTATCTTTATATTTGTTACAAATTGAAAAAGAAATCAAGCAACGTTTGTTTACTTTTACCTCATTCCCTATCTTAAGCCAAGAAAGCTTGTATGGATGTGGATGTGCCTTGGTTTCCATCTTGATCGTTTCACGACCTCTTCATCAACAATATTCTTGCAACTTCCGGGATCAATAACTAGACAACAAATTTTTCTTTCGATCGTACACGTCGACTGGAATATATTGTAACGCAACCAGCTGCCCTCATCTTTACGTGGAGTGAGACAACTTCTTCTTACTACAAAGTTCACTCCTTTATCTCAGCAACTACTTCATCGACAGGGTCAAAACATCCTCATGATCCTCTTCGTAATCAGTTACCCAACCATCTTCTTCACGGTCGTTTTCAGTGAAAAATACCTTGTTCGCTTGTTCTTTTTTTTGACAGTCACTGGCTTTGTGCCCATATTCTCCGCACTTATTACACCTACCTCCAAAAGTGGTAACTGGGGTTTTATTTGGTGTTGAGCAAGAATTAGGCTTACTAGCAGTACTAGGTGTTGAAGTACTACGGTTACTTGCTGGAGATGCTGCCACATTGATACCCCAATTTAAGCTTCTACACCCTACTAGTTTCTTTATATGCTTTGCTTTATGATGTGCATCCGAAGTAGAGCAGCAATTAAACATATTGAGTGTATCCTGATATTGTTGAGGGAGACCACCAATATAGCGAGCGACTTTTTGCTCATCTGACTCTGACAAGTCTTTAAGAGAAAGGAGACGGTAAAACTCCTTGGTGTAATCGTCTATAGAACGTACTCCCTTGCGTAGGTTTTGCAGCTGCTGGTACATCAATCCAATGTAGTTATGTGGTAAAAACTATGTGTTTCTTCAACTTCTCCCATGATACTAACTTCTTTTTTCCTTTATGACTGCGTAGCAGCTTGTGTTGTTGCCACCACGAATTAGCCCTCCCACGAAACATAGTCGCTACCAACGAAACTCGTTTGTTATCTGGTACTTCTTTGAATTCCAATACTTCCTCAACCGTATTCAACCAGGAGAGAAACTCTTCTGGTTCCAAACCACCAAAAAATTCTGGGATCTCTACTTTTATTCCATCCTTCCAGCGATCAGAATCCTCTCATTGATTTATTCTACCTTCGCGATGACCTCTAGCAAAAGGGTTAGCGTTATCATCTTCTTCTTCCTTCTGAAGGTTAAACCGACCCAGCAAACCTTGGACATCTTTAATAAATTCTTCTCTAGATCTTCATGGAATAAAACCTTCTGGACATCCTCCTCGACCCTGACCGATTGCTAATCTTGGTGGCATTTTATCAACCCTAGAATTGACTTCGCTCTGATACCAACTGATGCAGCCGATAATAAAGAAAAGAAAGAAAAGAAGGTTTTGTTCAGACTTCAAATATTCCTATGAATATCGACTATGAACAACGATAATTACTTAAACTTCGGTTTTCCGACTTTAAATAATAATGGATTAAACTTGAACAAGTTTAAGAAGATAATTCTTCTTAATCAAATTCAACTACCTAAAATAATACATGGAGGACTCTTTTATAGACTTGGGGAAAACCCCTAACTTTCTAGTCAAGAAATGATGAAAAAAACCCCTAAACCGACTCAAACCCTAATTTGCTATTTTTGGCAAATTTTGGTCGACCTAAAATTATGAAAGTACTCATAAAATAAAACTATTTGCCGCAAACGACGACCCAAACGGACTCCTAACGAAATAGTTATTAACAAAACAAAAACTTTCCTAAAATAGCAAAAACGCCTGTTTAAAGTCCTAATCGATGGAATTTGGCTGATCGTCTCATGTCTTGATCGTTGGCCCGTTTCCAATCAAATTGGACCCTTGTTGAGCTAAATTACGACACTCTGGTCTTTAGCCTCCATATAGGCTATAGCCTGCTCATCTGTATCAGTGAGTAATTGAATTTACAGTCTTGACTCCTTATCATGAAATTATGTGTTTTTTAAAGAATTTTCCTGAATCTTAGCAACCGTAAAAATAATACTCCATCTTCGTCAAATAAAAAAAATTACTATCACTTTATTATCATTTTTTTATTTTAAACTAAAATAAAAAAATTATAATAATTGTTTTTTTAAAAACGAAGAAAATATTATAAAGCAGTACCATCCAACGATACATGGACTTTCTCAAAACGGGCATGATCATGAAATATAACAACTACTTGAACAGGTGAGACTAACGGCACAAAACCTGCATATATCAACCTCTCAGCAGTCCGGTATTTATGCTGATAAGTGATGAGGCGTAAATGAGAAGATATGGAACTTGGGTGTGAACGTGGGAATGAGATTTCAAGATTTTAAGGGATTTTATCATGACTAAATCCAAGTGAATAATCGTAATTTTTGGGAAAAAACTTTGAGTCGACTCAGTCGAGTTTCTTTTGGAAAGGACTACAAGATCTCCTTCACAAAAGACGTATTTTTTCAATAACTTTTTCAGTATTCTCTTTAAAAATCTAATATGACATGTGCCGTTCTAATTTTGTAGAAACCATGAGAATTGTTGTGGAACTCCCACATCCTCCTTTATATTAAGAAGTATTGATAGATCGACGAAAGTAGTTTAATTTGTTCTTTGTTCCTATTCGGTTGGGGAGCAAGGAGAGAGTTTGGATTTGGAACTCGCCAAAAATCATCCTAATAGTAAGATATTTATCAGAGATTTAGAATCTCGCTAATCATACGTATTACTATTAATATTAAAACTAGAAAAAATCTGGTTGTTAATCTAAACTCTGAGAAAATTAGATTGGGGACTTTTTAAAACTCGGACTAGCTAGGATCTCGACAGAATCAGTGAGGAACTGAAGATTGCCTCGGCGAACTAATAAGTAGCCAAATACTCGCTTGGAAATTGGCCTTAACTAAGTAGGTATTCACTAAGAGCATCTCCAATAGTGGGTGTTAAAAATCCTATGTGGAGGTCTTATTTGGACTCTTATTTGTGGGGTATTATAATGTTTTGTTCATGAATCATCTCCAATGGTGTGGGGTCTTATTTTTTTCTATTAATTTAGAAAAATTTATTTAGAAATAATAATTATAAAAATAGTTAAAAATAAAAATGATATAGAGGTCATTCTGAAAGTCTAGATA
This sequence comes from Papaver californicum, assembly GCA_023531435.1. Taxonomy (NCBI): domain Eukaryota; kingdom Viridiplantae; phylum Streptophyta; class Magnoliopsida; order Ranunculales; family Papaveraceae; genus Papaver; species Papaver californicum. The sequence goes on from JAJJMC010017418.1 coordinate 497,759, forward strand.
AGGCTTTGTGTAAGACCTTTGTATTTATTTTTACATCCCGCCAACTTTGTAGAACCTACTGTTAGAGATGACTTTAATACAAATAAGAATTTAAAATCTTATGTGTCATGAGAAAATAAAAAAATCTTACCTTGTGTTGGAGATCTTCTAAGGGCATCCACAGTCACACGACTAGATCAAATGATCAAAGATCAAAAAATTTGATCTTTACTCCGTCTCAAAAACAGCCATGCATAGTCAAGCGAAACACTGGGATATCGCATTCACGTAAGCGAAGTGTTAACTCATCGCTTGAGGAGACGGACGAGAAACTGAAGCTTCGCCTGGTCCAAGCGAGATGCTGCTCTACCGCCTACCAAAAAAAACCCCAAGCGAGATCCCAACATTTCGCCCACTACCCCAAGCGAGATCCCAACATTTCGCTTGTCTAAATCCATGATAATGGGAGAAATCTTACCACTTCGCTTATGTGTAAGCGAGTTTCTGGGATATAGTCTCATGAAGCGAAGCATTGGTAGCCCGCTTGCTTTGGCGAAATTCTAGTTCCCCGCCCGTGTTTTTAAGCGAAATCCTGGGACATCGTTTGTACACATGCGAACCTCTAGTGCTTCGCTCGACTATAAGTTTTAGTCGTCGATCAGCGATTACTTTTAATCCTGAACAGTGGTTTTCGTCGATTAAATACTAAATCTGATCGCATGGCTGTAGGAGAAATTGAGCGATCAAAGATCAAATTTAATCTTTGATCGTCAATTTGATCGACGATTGGAGATGCTCTAAGACTCTGTGATATAATAATTTTTCTTTGGTGGTTTAGTTCATATATAATGTAGCTTTGACTGAAAAAGGAAATCCTTCCGATTGTTGTACAATGATAAATTAATGAAAGTCAAAACCCATCTGGGAACATAAAACTTTTTTTTGTTCCTGACAGACCCCTGCACTAATTTTGTAATCATCATAACTATTGTATTTGGAATTGGAAAAATTGGTAAAATATCTTAAAACAGAATGTCATTTTGGAAAACACATCTTTCAGCACGGCTAAGGACAGCACTGACACAACAAAATCAGTGGAGTGTCCACGTCTGACGCCCATGGGACGCGGGACGCGGACTCAACGTACATACTATGCGTGTTAGATGCACCCACGTCCACGTCTCACGTGTCTTACGGTCAGACACGTTAAGGGACTCACCGGTAACGCAATACCGACTTTTTTTATGTGTGTTTCATCTGTTGTTCTCAATCACATATTTACGTACGGAAGAAGATGATCCTCTCCGGTTTATCACACAAAGCAGAACATATCAAGAATCAACATCCATTAAAAAATAGAAATGTAAATAAACATCAATTGATTGATAAAAGTCTATATAAAATTTTAGATCTCTACAATTAAACCATTTGATATAATTGAGGATAGTTTAGATTTGAGAAGTATTTTGTTACAAAAACCAGCTTAGATAAATGAATGAGACAGAGGGGAGATACAGTCCGTAAATTTTTTATTTTGTTTTTAATCTGAAAAACATTGTAGAAGAACACTTAAATTTGTAATCAAAAACAACCGATTAGATGATTCTTTTTTTCTTATCTTTAATAATGGTTGACTGACTAGATGATCCTTCTTTTCTTATCTCTAACAATGTTTGATTTCACAAGGATATCCAAAACTTATGCTGCTTGCTTCTTAAGCTTTGCAAGCTCTTGACAGATAGCTCCACCTTTCTCGATCTTTGCCTACATAACCTTGAACCTGTAAAGAAAGAAAGAGAGGAGATGCAGTGGTATTGTGGTAGTGATGTAATGAAATTTTAGAGAGCTCAGATAAGAAATAGGGTAAGGAGACCTATATCTAATAATGAAATAGGGTGGTCAGGAAAAACATATATCTAACGGTGGTGTAAAACTCTGTATTTATATAATTAATTGTTTCTTAAACCCTCGATCGGAAAATACTTTCATAAAATCGGGATACTAAAAAAAATAAAAAACGTTATAAAGTAATTTGAAAAATCCCTTATCTAAATAATATTAGTAATAGTTAAATTAGTTTAAATGTATTTGCTAATTTCGATCTTGTACCTGCCTCTTTATGTAATTCCTTTTGCTAATTTCGATCCTGTATTTGCATTTTTGATTCAGCTCAATGTATAATTTTGAAACCATTAAAAATGTGCCGTGATTCTTTTCCTTGATTTTGTTATGCTTTGGATTGGAACTTATCACTTCAAACTTTCACCTTAAATCTAGTTAGAAAAGGTTAAAGTGTGGTGTTGTTTAATTTTGTTGCTTTACCATTCTACTTCTGAAACTGTTTATACAATAAGAAACAAGTGAAACTGGTTCAATCTCATTAGTTATTTGACAGTTTCTTTGGTGATTGTGAAATTTCAATCATGGAGAGCTTAACTAATTTGGTCTAGATCCTAATACCATTTTTGAGCATCTAACTCGAATGGATTGGAGGTGTCTGTGTTCTTATAGTTTGGATTAGCTACGTTCTCGTTGTCCTTATGGGATTATTCTCAAAAGTTTCAGACAAATTTATTCATTTCTGAACAACAAAATTTCTTCTAATGGGTTGTTCGTGCAAAATTGGAATATACATGTGTGATTAACCGAATATCTATTAATTTCGTGTGTTTTCGTTATCTCATTCATACGTATGGATTCTTGGATGGAGTAGTAAAAGTCGGAAATTGTGGCTTTAACTGAGAGTCATGATTTCAAACTAGATAAGATTTTTACGAAGAGGAGAAGTCCACTGGAAGAAAGAAAGGGATATTAAGATTTTCTTTTTATTTTTATTAGTGTAAAGACAGTATAAAAATTTTATTAATAAAAAAATATTTCTTAATTAAAATCTAGTCACATATAATAATAAGTATCCCCAAATTTATAAAAATATTCTTTAATTTAGGATTCTTTTTTTATCTTATTAGTTAAATATATAATTATATACATATATATACATATGTCCATGTTATAATTTTTTAAAAATTTATTTGTATCCGTGCTGGCATCGAATCTCTGAGTCCACGTCAGTACAACCTAGTTACACGACACATCACAGCACAGTATATAGCACGTGATTTTGTGGACCGGCTGCGCTGAGTCGGCACATTTTATGCCTTTAGTTGGCAAAGCTAAATATTAATTTTGCATGGAAACTGAGGAAGATATTTTAGTCAAAAGCATATGAAAAGGCTTATCGATTTATTCATTATTTGTGGAGAAGCTTACAAAAAAAAGGCATTACATTTCTCTTCACTCATAAATGTGTGCGTGCATTGAGGAATGTCTTAACAGTAGCAGTGGCAGACATGCTTCCCACTTCTAATCTTGCACTCTCCACCTCTGCAGCTTGAACTGCAGTAATTGTTACAGTGCGCGTTATCATTTGGGTTGCTCAAATTACATTGACCAATGTCGTGTTCTTGACAGCACGCAGGGTTTGCAGTTGCTGCCATTACGCTGCTAATATCTGCATAACATACACGTCGCAAGTTTGTTAATATTAAATCATTAAGGCATGCTAGAAAATTGATAATAAGAATTTTTGGAGCATTTCATGAAAACGATTGTGAGAAAACTATAAGATTTAATTTTACCTGCGCAGAAAACCATGAACATGACAAGGCATGCAATAGCTGTTACTTTACCACTGGCCATTTCAGAATACGAAATTAAAATTCGAAGAGTAGTCTAAAAAGAGTGCTGGTTTTCTTGAAAGATTGTAGTAGTTTTGGTGTGAAGATACTGATGTTCATGGTTCTCAATTTATAGAGAGGATCAAGAGATTACTACATGCATACGAGGATATTTTGTAATCAATGAAATTAATATGGTGCATTCATATTCATATCTTTTTTATCTCTAAAAATATTTTTCATTAACCAATTCCCGTTAATTATGACAGACCAATAAGGTAAGGTGTATGTATTTGAAATCTTTTGTCTATAGGCATCCCAAGGAGCCAGTTAAGAAAGGAAATCAAGCTCTATATTATCCCAAACCCCATTGATCCAATTTGCTGTGGTTTTCATTAGCCGAGAATTGCGTCTGTGGGCTCCTGGCCTTTCAAGGAGCATGGTGAACTTTCACTGACTCGGATGGGTCTTACACGTCTGGTAATCACATTGTTTTAAGATAAATGAGATAAACTGGTAATCTTCATTCTCAAATATGACTCAGGGAGCTTAGTATTCGAGCCAAACTAAACTCGAATCATCTTATAAACTGCAAATAATCAAATATGCATGGGTTAAAATCTCTTAACAATATGATGACTCGAGAGTCGGGGACATGAATGGGAAAGCATGGTTGGTTTACAGTCGAATTTCACAGTTTTGTATGTATTACTTAAAATACATACAAATACAAATTAAACCAACATGAGGCAGATACAAAGGAGAGATGCTATGATAGAGATCAATAGATTTTTTAAATTATTAGATTATGCGGAGAGTTCTTAATGATGGTTTACATTAGCTGATTACAAGCACCACGAACAAATTCAGACCTGGTAAATCTCAGTTCCAAAAATAGATACTTGTAATTTTCATGTTCGGAATATAAGTAATTGTTGGTAAAAAGTTCTGCAGTTAAGCGTCATCGGCTCCGCCGGCAGTGTGGGGGTTATCCAGCAGCTCCTTCGCAGGAGGTCACCATCCCTGGATTATTCCAGCCCGAGCACGCTTAACTACAGAGTTTTTTGCCGACTCTTAGCCAACTATGCAGAAAAGGCTTTGGTGTTAGGAAAGGACAAACCATTACCTATATTCCATTTGACAAATTGGAGAATTACAATACCACCACCTTAAACTGGAGCCGTCCTCGACTCCAGAATATATTCAAACCCTTATCTCCGACGTTCCTACGACAAATTGGGGTCTGCCCAACTTACTATTACTTTTCAGGGAACGGTGGTTGCGGAGCAACCTAACTAGTAGAACGACTTTTTGTTCCGAAAAGATATATCATCTTCGTCTTCAAGGTGCATAAACAACCATATGTTTCATAGTTTGTCTTTAAGTCTAGACTTCTTTATTTTAAGTAAGATTCTTATCATTTAATTTAAATAATCGACTTACGTGTCGAAGATAGACTTTTATTTTAAAGACTTTATTTTACCAGATTTTTTTTATAACTCTCTAACTCTCGTCTTTTATTTACATAAGACCTTTTGTTTTTTTTAACCTATTATTTTCAAGAGCCACACACGATAGCCAAATCTCTATTTGTTGGCTTGAAGGTTTGAGTGTGTAAAGTGTTCCATGAGCATACCACACTTCTATTTTAGGGTGACCGACTTAAAATTATGAGGTAGGGCGTTACATCTTTCTGCGTCATATGTGGAATAACAAGATAGTAGTGCGAAAGAAAACAATCAACCAAATGGCTTTCAGAAATATCACAGTTCGACTTCGATAAAGATTCTCGTTACCTAAGCCTAGTTTCTCATTCTGAATACCGGTTTTTTCTCAGTTCGACCAGTCAGTTGCATCTTTTCCCATTCGTCATTTTCATGCCAAGCGTCCACCTTTAGGTGAAATTTGAAACCAGCGTGGGACTCATTTTCAGATAAAGTTACAACCTTTTATTAGCAAGAACTTGTATCTGCAGCATTATCTGGTAATGGTGATGAATCAGAAATAGTTTCTTCCCTCTGCTTTTGCTTCTTCTGTTTTTTGCTTTGAGATTGCTTATTTGTAGCTCGATCCGCTTGAGATACAATCTTAGACACTGTAAATCCTGACACTTCAAAGTGGTTTGATCTTTGTGGGATAAGTGAGTTCCGTAATGTAACATCAATGCCATCATAAGTCCAAACACCTAAACAGGCTTCCCCTTTTAGTCCCAAAGCAAACCAACCAACGCCAGAAGCTGAGACGTCTATGGAGCTTACATCCCAACTGTTACCTGAAACATGAAATTCCCTCCGCATCCAGTTCCCAAGTTCCTCTACTCTTTCCTCATCGATAGGTGGCTAGAAAGTTAAATGAATAACAAGGCTCAGACTCAACAACCCTTGACAATTGATTATTTCTGTGTTCAGAGAAACTTTTTGTGATTTTAAAGACAAAATGATACCTGTAACTGACGACCAAAATGGTGCTCGAGCATAGTCTCAACATTCTCTGTTTTTCCCATATGCAAAGGAAGGTAAGGAGAAGCCCAGACTGTAACGTAAACTGTATCGAGAGATGTTTCCTCTATATCCAGTCTCATTAGGCCAGCAATATGAACAGTATAACCAGCCTGTCAATTTGTCATAATCATATCAACATCACAATATCAAGATATTAAAAAGACCAAGGAATTAGGTTAGGTCCAACCATTATCAAACACTATAGCATGTGCAACAGTTTACACCAACCTTAATTATCTCACTCACCTTTATTGAATCTTCCCATATACTAGTAACACTCATACGTCGTAACCTATATGACACCCTTCCTCATTCTTGTCAGGCTATCACTAACAGAAAGAAACTCGGGGTGCTGAACTACACAAAGAGTTTGAAAAGTGATAAGAAAGTTTCTTGTCTCCCACAATAATATCCTCGACATATTTAGGCTTTTCTCCAATCTACCATAATACTCGAAGCATTTAAAATAGACATGAGAGGAAAAAGGTCATATTCGAGTAGATAAAGGTAGGGCAACAAACTATCAGTTAACTTCAAGGCTCTCAAAGTTGGCGTAACTATTGCCAACACAAATGCTCTTCACTTAGATTCAAAACGTCGAAACGTGCTATAAACTGCCTGAGATATCACTAACTAAATAACCAAATCCATATAAATCTTTCAAGACAACAAACTACCATTTCAGTAAACTAATGTTGGATTTACTCATTTACAAGTCTAATGCAGTAGATGTACAAAGTATCATACTCTTTTTTTTTTATATGCGACAAAAGTATCATACTCTTTTAATCAAAATTGCATTACTCACATCAAACTCAAAATCTCGAATTAATATAAAAATCTACTAACCTTAATTCTGTAAGTTCTTGGTTTCAACTCCTTGCTTATTTGCACCAATTTCTGCTCTTCCCTCGTCAATCTTGTCGTAAGCTGGTGCGGATGCAAAAGTCCAGGAGTATCAAACAATTTCGCTTGACCAGGAAGAACACCCTCGACCCTAATAATCCCCAAAGTAGTCCCAGGCACAGGAGCTTCAGTTAATTCATTGACTTCACCCCCACTAGCATGTTTACCTATCGAATTAATCAATGTTGATTTCCCTGCATTCTGAGCTCCAACTGCCCAAACATTTCCTCTAGCACCAGCCAACTTACAAACATCATCTACAAGATGTTTCAAACCCCAACCTCTAACTGCGCTAACCAAATGAACGCTAGTAACCTTATTAGCTCCTCCTTCACGCGCACGCGAACGAACCCAATGCTCCAACCTCGTAGGCGATAAACACGGTGGAAGTAAATCAATTTTTGTCACTACAAGAACAACTCTAGGTACATTCCCTGATTTCCCTTGTTTCCAATCTACTGAATTCTCATCAATAGTATCTGAAACCAATCTCGCAACTTTCCGAGGAAACGACCCATCAAAATCAGCAGAATCAACAACCATTAAAATAACTGACCGTGCTCCACTTGTTGAAACCAATTTCCTACCAATTGTATGATCGAAATCAAAATCCGGTAACAAATTCTCCACTGTAGCATCTTTCACTCTCCCGTAATAACGTAAAGAATGACATCTAGCACAAACAACCGGTTTAGAACCAAATTTAGTAGCTTTTGAGAGTCCTAATTTTTCTTTTTCAGGCTGATTAACTTCATCAAGATTACCCCTTTTAATAGAATCTGAGATCTCATTTTCATCAAATATGGGTTGTCTATATAACTTGATTTTATAATCTGGCTTCTTCTCTGAGGGTTTCATGAAGTAACCTGGTAATTTTGGTTCTAATCCTTGCATATGAACACCACAACCAGGACAAACTACATGATTTTGAGATGTTTTCTCATCGAAATTTCCTTCTCTTATGAATTTTAAACATGTTTGTGATTCAGAAGAGAAAAATCTTGGGAGATTTGAAGGAAATTGTTGTGGGTTTTGGTTATAAAAGGTTGAATTGAAATTGGAAAGTAAGTGAGAGTTTAAAGATTGAAACTTGCTTACCTGTGAAGAAGAAGTGATGAAGGAGAGGAAAAACCCATGTTTGAATTTAAAAGGTGAAAGCTTTCGAGGTAACATTTCTGGGTTTTGATTTTTATCACTCGTTGGTGATGAAAGGGTTTAGGGGTTTTCTGAAAATTTGTGATGAGAATTGAAATTTTGAGAGGAGAGGTTTGGAGCGGGCCTATTTGGAATCACGGGCCAATATGTTCCGGTGGTGTGCATATTATGCTCCACTGCCCCATTTCTAGGAAAGCTGTTTTTGGGGCTGTTTGTCACAAGGGTGCACTAAATGGTTTAACACATGGCTAACTCACCCTTGTGCACCACCTTGGCTAGCCCCTTTGGCTAAATGGCTAGCCTCACATTCTAAAATCTTCTATCATTTGTCCTTTTCTTAGAACAATCTAGAATAGTGTAGATATTTGTGGATAAGATTGGAATAATCTAGAAGTAGATCCTAGCCATACATTTGTATAGATCTTAGATAAGTTTCTAGAACATTCCCGGCTCCCAACTAGTATAAATAGGGATGCCATTCTCATTTGTAATCATCCAGTAATCCAATAATCCAACAATTCAAGTAAGAGAGTAATACAAACTTAATTCTCTCATTCAATCATTCTCTCTTGTTCTTGAGTGTTCTTGAGTTTCTTGTGAGTTTTGATCTTGAGTAGTTACACAAAGTTGGTTAAACTTTGTTTGGGAGGCTGACTTGTCTAGTAACGGAATTCTAGACAAGTGCCGCACGGAGTAAAGTCGAGGCGAAGGACCGACCCCGTGACAACTGGTATCAGAGCTATGTTCATACTACTCTCGGTAAGATCTCTCACCATGTCTTCAAATGATGCAAATGTTGTTATCACTAAAAATAATAAAAAGGTTGAGAAAACAAATAAACAACAACGGGATAAGTCAGTGGGCCCCCGCTTAGAATCTCGTGTTGGATCACTGGAAGAAAAGGTAGAAAAGTTGAACCTGGATTTAGGGGAATCCATGGAGCAACAATACGATTTGGAGAAATCGATGGAGGTCTCTTTTGAGACGTATCGGAACGAGATGGGTTCACATAAGCATGAGGTAAATGCTCATGTGAGGATGCTGCAAGCTCAAATCGATGAGCTAAAGAACCTAATCCGAGGAAATGCGGTTCGTGGACCATCCAGAGTGAGGGTGCCAGAACCAAAGGAGTACTCCGGCGCAAGGGATGCTAAGGAGTTGGAAAACTTTCTATGGAACATGGAAAGATACTTCAGGGCCACGGGCCTTGATGACGAGCAGGAACGGATCGACACGGCAACAATGTACCCTATAGAAGATGGACTATTGTGGTGGAGAAGAAAATATGCAGAAATCGAGAGAGGAGTCTGCACCATCACTACTTGGGCGGAGTTCAAAAGGGAGATCAAAGTCATGTTCTATCCGGAGAATGTTGAGCACAAAGCTCGGGACTTCACAATTTGAAGCATTCAGGTACCATTTCCGAATATGTCAAACAATTTAATTCCCTCATGTTGGACATATTAACAATGGCAGACGAGGACCGCTTCTACCACTTCAATCGTGGCCTACCTCGTTGGGCTTCTATGGAACTTCAACGAAGAGGTATTACCGACCTGTCCACCGCATTAAGCACTGTCGAGAAGCTTGATGACTTTTCTAGCAAATCTGATCAACTTGCCAAGAACAAGCCATCCAAGCCACTATCACAAGGAGCGGGTGGGGGAGACAGGTACTACCGCGATAAGCCACAACCTAGCCGCAAAGGGTCCAAGCCAAACAACGGGTGGAAAGGAAGGCAAGATAACCGTGTGAAGAAATGCTTCATTTGCCAAGGTGACCATCTTGCCCACAGTTGTCCCAAGAAGAACTTACTCAACTCTTTGATTGCGGAGCATGAAGAGAGAACCGAAGACTCGCACCTGGGAGCCGTTCGGTTGAGCGCCATTTGATAGACACATTTTAGTGTCTAATTTGCACCTTAATTTCTAGTGAGTTAGTATTCGATTTTGTGTCTATTACGTGTTTTATTGCTTTTGTAAGTACATTAGAAGAATAAAGATTTGTGGAAAAATTGGCTCAAAAAGTGTTCAAGGCACCCGGGAAAATGGATCAAAGCACCCACACTTTGGATTGGGGCACCCCTGGATCGGGTCAACCCAGCGGGTCAGCCAGCGAGCTGGATCGGGCCGAGTCACGGGTCGACTCATCGGACTCGACGGTTTTTACTGGCAGCACAAATCCAACGTGAAATTTGGTTTCTTTTGCTTCCAGATTGTTCCAAATGTTAGTAGATAACTCACACAAGTTAGAACAATCGAGAAACAGCAAAAAGATCCCGTGAAATCAGTTGAAAAATCATGAACATGGCCGGAATTTGATTTCGATTAGGAATGGGATTTGTGGGCTGTTCTAGAGAGTTCTATTAGGTTTAGAACTCTCTCTAGGGTTTCTACTATCTATAAATACCAAGAGAAGCCAAGAGAATCGAACACAAAAGCTTAGAGAAGATTTTAGAGATTTCCGGTCAATATTCCGTCACCGCCGACGAGCTGCTGCTGCACCGGCCGGCGTGTTCTTCATCCATCACTGCCGGAGAAGAAGACTCAGTAACATTTATATGTGTTGCTGATTTGAATTTTCCTGTCGTCTATTGCTTCAAACCATTTGTTGCTTAAACTTTTCTGTAACAGCTGAACCCTCTTCTGTAACGCTTATAAGCGTATCAAATCAGCTGTTACAGCGTTATTCAACCTTGTAATCAATATTTTGAGCAATGAAATCAACTTTTGAGCAAGTTTTCTTCACCATGAGCTAAGTCTATTTACTGGGATGATGGATAAGGTAATTTTCTCAATTTTATGTGATTTAATTATTTTCTAATAATTATTTATAATTCTTTTATCATTAAAATTGCATAGTTTTGAATAGTAAAAACGGTTTTCTTTCAACAGTTGTGCTTTTGCTTGATGGATTATGCTTAGTTAATTAATTTTGATAATCCATGCTTGTGATTTACCTCTGTTTGTTAGCATAACAAAACCAATTTTGGCAATTATTTGGGCTTCAATTAAATTAAAAAGAATTATCTGATTAATCACATAGGTTGTTAGAATTACCTGATTCCTGATTCCTGGTACGTTTAAAATTATTTAAAAATCATAGTTAGGTTATTTAGTCTTTTTCTTACTCCTGGAATTTTCTAGAGTTAGTTTAAATCATTATTTTCTAAAATCATCACCTTCACAAGTTCGAGAATCGAATCTTTATTTACCACTTCTAAAATTACATCAGCCATCAAGAGCCAGCCCAAGGAAAAACGTCCAGCATCAAAGGAGAACAAAGGACTTATGTATGTGGACATAAGTCTAAACGAGCAGAAGACCAAGGCAATGGTCGATTCTGGCGCAACACACAACTTCATCTCAAAAGGAGAAGCCGATAGATTGAAGTTGAAGGTCGAAGCTGATTCAAGCACCATCAAGGCGGTAAATTTAGGTATTACTCAATTAGGTTTAACTAGGTTGCACATACCCGACCCGCACCCACCAATTTTGACCCGACCCGCATCTGACCCGTTGATAAACGGGTCGGGTACGGGTGATAATTTCCTTTACCCGCCTTCTGGCGACTTGGTTTTTCCCCAAGTCTATAAAAGAGTCCTCCATGTATTATTTCAGACAGTTGAATTTGATTAATAAGAATTATTTTCTTAAACTTGTTCAAGTTTAATCGATTATTGTTTACAGTCGGGAAACCGAAGTCTAAATAATTATCGTTGTTCATAGTCGATATTCCTAGGAATATTTGAAGTCTGAACAAAACCTCTCTTTTCTTTCTTTTCTTTATTATCCGCTGCATCAGTTGGTATCAGAGCCAAGTTTGATTCTAGGGTTATTTGATTATTAAGACGAGTAGTCAGGGTTAATAAATTGTCACCAAGACGAGATCCGAGAAGATGTGAATATCTGATCAAATCAAAGAAAGAGATTGTGGATGTGATAGAATATTATTTGAAGAAATCACTAAAATCTTTATATAAACCATGCTCGCTTATAGAAGAAAACAATATTACAGATAACGACTTTGAAGACTTGTTTTGCCGTCATGACAATGATGCACAAAATCAGGTTATTGTTGAGAGATATACAGCTCCAATCTTTGATAAATATCCTAATGATGAGGAGGATATGAACTTTTCTTCTCCAAAAGGCGAAGAACATCACGTTTCTGACAAAGAAAAACAACCCCAAGAAGTTTCACAGGATTTAATGGAGTTTCATGGTGAGTCATCTAATTTTGATAAACTTATTGATTTAGAAATTCCTGATATTGATGAGTTATCTTTGCCCGAGAGTAAGCTAGTTGTTGATTATTGTGATACACAAATTGTCTCTCATATCAACCATAGCAAGAGGGAATTTGTTGAATCAACTTATGAAGATCCGTTTTGGGATTCCATTATACCTCATGCTTCTGTACGGTGCATAAATTATTTTTTTACAACATCAATTCCTGTGTATGAAGATTGTCATCAACAAGTTATACATGCAGAACATGGTACCGGCAAGATTCCAAGACGAATCTTCTCCAACACCGGTAGAATGATGGAGGGAGATTTATGGAAAATAAATCTATTATTTTATTATTATTATTTATATTTTATTAATGTTATTTTTAGTTGAAAAATAATTAATTTTCGGATTTATTATTTAGGGTAATTTTTGAAGAGTCTAGAAATTTATTTTAAAAGTTTTAATAAGTTAGGAAAGTTGTCTAAAGGTAGTAGATGCCTTGGGAAACAAGTTTATAGGTTTTTGATAAGTTTGGGTTTGTGTAGTAGGAGTTATCTATATAAGGAGCTCCAAAAACGAAAATTAGGGTTTGAGTCGGTTTAGGGGTTTAGGGGTTTTTTCATCCTTTCTTGGCTAGCAAGTTAGGGTTTTTCCGCAAATCTATAAAAGAGTCCTCCATGTATTATTTTAGACAGTTGAATTTGATTAATAAGAATTATTTTCTTAAACTTGTTCAAGTTTAATCGATTATTATTTACAGTCGGGAGACCGAAGTCTAAATAATTATCGTTGTTCATAGTCGATATTCCTATGAATATTTGAAGTCTGAACAAAACCTCTCTTTTCTTTCTTTTCTTTATTATCCGCTGCATCATCACGTCCCGATCCCGAAGCGACGTCATCACGTCCCGATCCCGAAGCGACATCATCACGTCCCGATCCCGAAGCGACGTCATCACGTCCCGATCCCGAAGTGACATCATCACGTCCCGATCCCGAAGCGACGTCATCATTTTCCCGAAGTGACGTCATCATGTCCCGATCCCGAAGCGACGTCATCACGTCCCGATCCCTAAGCGACGTCATCATTTTCCCAAAGTGACGTCATCAAGTCCGATGCCCAACTTGGACCGAACCCCAACTTGGATCGAAGCGACGTCATCATTTTCCCGAAGTGACGTCATCAATCCCGATGCACCAAGTCAATTCCGCGACAACTTTTCGATAGAGGTCATATTGAAGATAAGGATAATAAGAACACGTGTCGGATCCCGTTGACACATGGCGAAACGTGGTGAATCCTCTACGACACATGGCGAGCTTAGAAGAATCTCCACCGACACGTGGCGAACCTTGATGACATGTGGGGAAGGGTATTTTAGTAATTATCATCTTTTTATCCCTATAAATATAGTTTCAGAGAGAAGAAGAAGGGGATTTTTGGCCCGATGGAGGCTTCCTCTGTTTCATTCTCAATTGTAACCCAGAAATATTAATAAAAACTCCAACTTTATTACCCGTGGATGTAGGCTAATCATGGCCGAACCACGTTAAATCTTTTGTGTTATCTTCATTTTCGTCTATCTTTTGTTATGATCTTTGGTTGTTTTTGCTGATGAGATTTTCGGCAGAAACAATTTGGCGCTAGAAACAGGGATGTGTTAATGGATTTATCCAACCTGAGATACATGAAAGCTTGATGATGTTCTAAGAGAGTATCCAGTTTGGAAAATAGTGGCTGAATAATGGAAACAGAGGAAGTCTTCATCGGCAAATTGATATAGAAAATTGAAATCTTCTTTTTATTTCTTCATTTCTTTCTTAATACCTGGATTTGGAAGTTTAAATCAAAGCCTTGAGAAATCATCTTCTCTAACTTTCAACTTACAATTTTCGTTTTGAAGATTTTGATTTAAAAAGGTGTTAGAAAATTTTCTTCAGAAATTTTCATCCCAAAATAAGCTTTGCTTACGGGTTTGACACATACAAATCATGTATTACAAACCCATCTAGTTGATTTTTAAGAAACTTTGAGCATTAAAATTTTAAATTGATTTGGGAATTTTTCTCAC